>JAAOAG010000491.1:0-28638 GCA_013186755.1 Fusarium begoniae
CCTCAGCTACGAATTTTGACTGTCAGAGGCGTTATCGCAGCTCTGTGACTCACAAACAGACAAAGACAACCAACACCAAACCTCTCATCAATCATCACGAGCATTCGTAGAGTGATTGATATACCAGATCGCCGAAAATGGCTTCAAAATCACCCGTCCTGCCCCAGGAGGGTAAGCGCAACATTCTAATCACCAGTGCCCTTCCCTACGTCAACAACATTCCGCATCTGGGCAACATTATCGGCAGTGTTCTTTCCGCCGATGTCTTTTCTCGCTACTGTAGAGCGCGAGGCTGGAACACCATCTACGTTTGTGGCTCCGACGAGTACGGTACTGCTACCGAGACAAAGGCCCTCGAGGAAGGTCTTTCGCCCGCCGACCTTTGCGCCAAGTATCACGCCCTTCACAAGGGAGTCTACGATTGGTTCCGAATTGACTTCGACATCTTCGGCCGAACACCCACTCAACAACAGACGCAGATTGTGCAGCAGATCTTCAAGGAGCTCTGGAAGAATGGTTATATTGAGGAGCGAGAGACTACTCAACCTTTTTGCTCGGACCCTGCCCATGGCAAGTTCCTCGCAGATCGATTCGTCGAAGGAGAATGTAGCATTTGCCATGACCTCGGAGCCCGTGGAGATCAATGCGATGCCTGCGGTAGTCTTCTCGACCCATTTGAGCCCGAGCGCGAGCCCAGCACCTCTGATGATGACCATGTCGAAGCGAAAGCGACTGGTTTCCTAATCAACCCCCGCTGCAAGGTCGATGGAACCACCCCCGAGAAGCGAAAGACAAAGCACCTTTTCCTTCGTCTAGATGCAGTTAAGGACTTACTCGTTCCCTGGTTCCACAAGAGCAGCAAGGAGGGAGATTGGAGCACAAACTGTATTTCCATCACCCAGTCATGGATCGACAAGGGACTCCTTCCCCGTGGTATCACTCGAGACCTCAAGTGGGGTGTTCCTATTCCTAGGGATCTCGAAGGCTTGAGTAACGAGGAGTATGCAGAGAAGGTCTTCTATGTTTGGTTCGATGCTTGCATTGGCTACGTCTCTATCACCAAGAATTTGGTCGATGGCGATGACTTGGATGGCACGAACTGGGAGAAGTGGTGGAAGAACCCTGAGAACGTCAAGCTCTACCAGTTCATGGGCAAGGACAACGTGCCGTAAGTGGCCTTTTTGAGAACCCCATATGGTATGATGAGACGGTGCTGACATTTCATTAGATTCCACACTATCATCTTCCCTGCCTCTCAACTTGGAACGGGAGAAAACTGGACCAAGGTTCACAAGATGTCGACAACCGAGTATCTCAACTATGAGGGCGGAAAGTTCAGCAAGTCCCGCGGCGTTGGAGTTTTTGGAAACACTGCTAAAGAGACTGGCGTTGATCCTGATGTTTGGCGATACTACCTTCTGTCTAGACGACCCGAGTCCGCTGACTCTGAGTTCAAATGGCAAGAGTTCATTGACTGCAACAACAACGATCTTCTCAAGAACCTTGGTAACTTGAACCAACGAATCCTCAAGTTCACTCATACCAAGTTGGACGGCGTCGTTCCCGACTACACAAAATACACCGACGAGCGGCTAGAGGAGCATAAGAAGGAAGTGAACGAGGCCCTCAAGACCTTTATCTCACAGTTCGACGCCATCAAGCTCCGCGCTGGCCTCGCCACTGTTATGCACATCTCCGCCCTTGGTAATAAACTTCTGCAGGACAGCAAGCTCAACAACCAGCTTCTGGCCGATGAGCCAGACCGTTGCGCTGCTGTAATCGGTCTCGGTATCAACCATCTCCAGCTCCTTGCAAGCATCGTTCATCCTTACATGCCCTCTACTTCCGAGGCCATCCTGGAGCAGATCGGCAGCCCTGGCTTGATTTCCATTCCCGAGACATGGTCAGGAGACCTCGTCAAGCCCGGCCAAAAGATCGGCGAGCCCAAGCTTCTCTTCACACAGATCCCCGCGTCCAAGCTTGATGAGTGGCGTGAGGCCTTTGGTGGTGAGGAGATCCGAAAGCAAAAGGCCCTCGAGGCGGAGAAGGCGGCAGCGAAGAAGGCAGCTAAAGACAAAAAGAAGCAAAAGAAGCTCGCTCTTCGTCAAGCTGAGAAGACAGGAGAAGCTTCTACCGAGGAGAAGCCTGCCGAGGAGAAGCCCGCCGAGGAGAAGCCCGCCGAGGAGAAGAAGCCTGTTGAGGCCTCTGCTGTTGACTTGCTCCCCGATAACAAGCCCTCTGAGACATAGATGCATGTACACCAGGGTGAATCGGAGTTGGCGTTAGCAAAAGAAATTGACTGGGCATGGGCGGTGCATGAGGAGTAGCGTAGAAACAAACATAGGTTGCCGAGCTTTTTTGGAAGGGTTGCCGAACTGTAGAGTAGATTGTTAAATCAACTTACAAAGAATGACTAGATCATGAGCTAGATGGCTGTTGAATCTAATGTACAGTATGTTTTAAGTTTAGGTATATCGAGTTTCTCTTCAGACACTATCCTGCACTTTCCATGAGTTCAAGGTAGTATGTCGGCCAATCCTCTCATCAGACACACAAACGAGAGGATAGCTTCCCTGCCATCCAATCTAGAGAAACTAGGCCATGACGCAGAAATGCTTCAAATCAAAAAGCTCAGATGAGGGCCATGCGTAGGTCTGCAGACGTGGTGTCTAAAGGGGGGAACAGTTGCTATCCGTTTTTGAGGAGTGGAGAAAAAGTCGTCCGAGTATATTGGCCTTGGTTGCGAATGCTCAGTTTGGTATTGTTCTATAAATCAAATGTAATCCTTTATGCCTTTCGACGATTTTATGTCGGCAAGGACGTGGTATCTGTATGTTTAACCCGAAAACTCCTTAAGCCTGTTGAGAGGCACCTGGCCTGTTGAAAGGCGTAGCTTTCTGTATCGACTTGATGTGTATTGTACACTGTTCGACTAGATGGAGCTGTCTGGCAGTCTCCGTTCGTTTGTGCGGCCCCGATAACGTTTCATAAGGCGCTGGTATGCTGTCTTGTGACTCTTATTGTCGTTTACTTGGGAGAGTTTAGACAGACTTTGGGAGCTTAGTTGGACTTCTTTCCAGCAGCACGCTCACGCTCACGCTTGGCGTAGATTTCAGAAGTGAACGGGTCCTCAAATTTCAGAGCGATCCTGTAGACAACATCGACCCACAATGTGAGCAGGATACCGGCAGGCTTGCCATACCACATGGCGGTAGCGAGGAAGCTGCAGGTAGAGCCAGTGTACATGGGAGAGCCGGTCACGTTGAAGGGAAAGCCAGTCACCATCTCGTCCATGAGAATGCCAAAGTAGTCACCGAGGAAAGTGCCAGTAATGCCTAGTCGCCAGGTTGAAGAGACGACCAGGACGTTACCAACGATAAACAGAGCAACAGCAGCGGCCTGGATGAAGTCGCTGACAAGAGCGGGATGCGTGGGTTGCTCGGCGATGGCAGTCTTGAAGATAAAGTCGCGAACCATACCGAGAGAGAAGATAGTGGCAGCAAGGGCATAGCAGGCAAGTTGGGAGTTACCGCCGAAAATCTTGGTCAGAAGCTTGTTGTGGTATTCTTTCAGCGATCAAGTTAGTCGAGGATGAATCGTATATTATAGCTGCAAGCTGCATACCTTGACGGGCGACGATGCTAGAAAAGAGGAAGAGTTAGTGATTGATGATAGAACGTCACATTGGGACTTGCAACTCACTTCCAGAAGAGAGGGTTGAAGGCGATGGAGGCAGCAGAGACTGGAAGAAGCAAAGAGCTTGAGTCAGATTCAAGTAATCGTTTAGTAGATAGTGACATTGCTCAAGTCAAGTTGGTATATACTCACTGTACAAGCTCTGCTTGTCATAGTCGACATATTCGACAAAGTCTTTCAAACCAAGAGCCATGATGACAGCTGGGTAACCAAGAAGACAAACAGGCACGAAGAGTAAGGTAAAGTGAGGTAATGGCAAAAGTCGTGATCACTGACGTAACAAGTTCACGAAAGAGTCACAGAAGGGACAGGTTCAGAGAAGACTGCAGATGATTTGCAATTTTGCTGTTGAGAGGATAAACTGTTGAGATATTAGAAGAAACAGGAAACAGAATTAAAGAGAGAGCTTGGAGAAGGACAGCTTGGAGAGCTAGGGTACCTCCCTCAGGTACCTACCTTCCTGTAGCTGTCCTAACTGAGGTGGGCTGTCACATGGAAGAGAGTGGAAAGCGGAAGAGGAGAGAGTCCGGCCCGCGTCATTATGAGAGGAGCCCGGAATTAGTGGAGAGCCACGGTTCCGTTCAGAAGAGGGTCAACTGGGGGAGAGCCCTGGAGCTTTTGATCCACCATCCACAAACCAAGCCAAAGCATCGATCCAATCCATGGAACCTGACCAAACGGAAGATCCCTGCAGTGCAGCCGGGAAATCGAGGCAAGCAACCCAATCTGCCGAATTCAACCTGCACTGAGAGAAAGCCTCATTAGGTCACCCAAGACCAGGACCAGGACCATGGCCATTGACCACAACAGGCAGATATCTCATCTCATCTCATCTCATGGGTATGACCACTAACTACCTAACTGACTAGACTATATGCTTCAATATTCACATCTATCGATGCTTGTAACAATACGCTTACTGCGGTTGGCATCAAGGCCTATCTCGCGGTTTATTCCAAACGCCAGCCTTAAAACGCCCAAAGCAAAAACCCCAACAAGTCAAGTTCAGTCATCATCATCCATCAAAAAAAGAACACAGAAACCAACAGCTATTGACGTCGGTTTCTCGTCTTTTTACCAGTCGTCTGCACATCTTCTTCCTCTTCATCCTGCCCCTTTTTGAGGTCTTCTGTGAGACCCCATTCCTCCTTGTCGTACCAATCTTCCCCGTCCGACATGTCTCGGTTAAGCCCTGAATGAGCTTCTGCCTTGGACCAGTGGAGTACATTCTTCCGCATCTGCTCGGCTTTGAGGAGTCCTAGAAACAGCTTCTTTGCCCCTCTACACACCTCTTCTTGCTTCTGCACGTAGAGAGCAAGCAACCGTCGAATATCTTCCGCTTCTTGGTCCGGCAAGCCGATATCCCGATCTGGTCTTGCTCCTGAAGGTGCAAGAAACATGGGATGTATGAAGTCATCGTCCCCGTCGGAGATCATGAACCCATCTGCACCTATTGTCTCAGCCGATTCCGTTTGTTGATGTGCATCGCTGCCTGAAGGTTTCGCAGTGGCCTCAGCTCTGGTCGCCTCCATCTCATTCGTCCCTTGTTCGTTTGTATGCTCATTGACCCCGTTTGTCGCTTCACCCACGAAATCTATTTTATCGGTCTGTGCAGCTGGTACTTGCTCGCCATTGGGCATATTTGAAGCCGTTCCAGCACCGCCCTTCTCGGCCTCAACCTTTGCGTTCTCGTCGGCATCCTCTACGAGAGAATCATCTGGGTCGGCAGTTCCAGCGTCCGTCATGGTTATATCGGCATCCTCTGCTGCATCCTTGTCCGTGGGCTCGCCATCGAAAGTTGTGTCTGGTACAGCATTTACTTGTTCGACACCGTTGCCTTGTTGTAAGTCGCCGTTGGTGATTCTGGGAAGTGCCGAAACTGCCTGGGAAAGCGCCAACAGATGTTGCGCCGTGTGGTTGTCTGTATAGAGCTCAACATCTGCCGGCCTAACCATCATCTCGCATGGGATCCATGTGTAGTCGCCGCAGAGCGATGTCAGGAGATGCCTGACTCTCCACAGAGACCGGTTCTCCTTGCGCATTATGTCGCAACTTTGATCAACAAGTCGAGTCAGGGTTTTGGACGTGAAGGGCTTCGATAGGGTCGGGTGTGTCGGTAAGGCAGTTGATGCAGTAAGTGGAGCAAGGATATCTACTCCCGTTAGCCCTGTTATTCAAATGCGTGATTGTTGACTTACTCTCTATTTGTATGTTGGCGTAAGGGTTCATCTCTGCCGCTGAGGCCTCTGCTTCTTGAACGCGCTCCTCATCTTCGTCGTCGCTATCTATTTCGTATCCTTCCTCGTCGACTAATGGGGGATTGCGATATAGGATCGAGCGTCGGACACCACCATATTCGACATACTAGCAGAAGTCAGAAACTGGCCTGGGAGGATTTGCCAAAACAACGAACCTCTTTATACGAACTTGGACCATTATTTGGGACCAATTGCCCTTGACGGGCAAACCGTGCCTGCTTTTTGAGCTTATTACCGCGATTGCTATAGCTTTCGATCTCGGAGTCTGAGTCGGATTCTGTTGGGTCGATGGTCAGCTGTCAATCCCTACATCGCGACAAGCGCAATGAGATTTCCGTACCATATGATTTCCTTTTGAATGCCTTTTTCATACCCGCTATGGTCTCGGCAAAGAGAATTTGTTGCGACGCCATGGCGGACGGAGGGTGGAATGAAATGTCGAATCGATGGGAGTTGTGGGCGAAGCGGCGAGGGAGCGCAGGCCTTTTGGGCGCGTCCAGGGAGGAAAAAAGACGCTCGAATGCTGTTGGTAGCCCTCCAGTATAAGGCTGAGTCTCAGGCCGAGAGAAAAAGTCGTGTTGACGTAGGAAAGCTAACAATAAGCAAATTTGGATCGACTGTGCTGGGACGACGAGGAGAAGCTGGAACGAGAAGCGAGGCTGCCCGCCTTCCCGTAGCCCATGACCACATTTCCGGGCGCAGACTATTCTGATTGGTCATTGCGCGGATGATAAAAAAGCCGGTGCCGGATAAAGCAATCCCTGACCGTTTACGATAAGAGATAAGCCCAATCTTTGGCTATCATATAAATATTCGCAGCTTGACTCGACCTATTCTACGTAACTCACGTGAATTGCATGAACTCATGCCACTAATTGCTCGAAAAGATCAAAGTACTATCTTTAAATCAATTGACTGCACCGGAGGGAGCTCCAACAACAAAAATGTCACCATCTGCAATACGTCAACATCATGCAAGCAATTATGACTCGGTGTCAGGCACGTCAACGCCACAATATACTGTGCAACGTTGTATGACTGCAGGGATGTGATGAACTCAATTGGGGAAAATAAATAAATTGACAAGCCCTGTTACGGGATTGGGTGTTTAATCTAAAAGGATCTACGAAACTGTGACAGTCACGTTGCCTTTGAAGTTCTCGCTCGAGTTTCCTACAAAGACAGTGAAATCACCAGGCTCCACGACATACTTCATCTTGCGGTTCCATAGACCCCAGTCCTCAACCTTGAGATCAATCTTGACGGTCTGGGTCTTGCCAGCCTTGACGGCGACCTTCTTGAAACCCTTGAGCTGATATCGCGCAACATCGACAGAGGCAAGCATGTCCTTGACATATAGCTGCACGACCTCAGAGCCGTCGCGCTTGGACTTGTTGCTTACGTCAACGGAAACGGTGACAGTGTCGGTCGCTGTGACGTTCTTCTTGGAGACGGAGATGTTGGAGAAATCGAACTTGCTGTATGACAAGCCATAGCCGAACGTGTAGAGGGCCTCGGGGTTCTCAAGGACGTAGTTGCTACCAAACTTAAGGGTACCGTTCTCATAAATCTTACCAGGGTTTGGCCAGGCCCGCGCAGAGTTGAGATAGTCGTAATAGATAGGTGTAGTGCCGACATCGTAGGGGAAGCTGACGGAGAGCTTGCCCGAGGGGTTAACGTTGCCATACAGAATATCAGCCAGAGCATGACCACCTTCCTGGGACTGGTAAAACTGTTGAATAAGAGCAGAAGCCTCTTCTGAAATCCATGGCTCTGTGATAGGCTTTCCGGAACTGTACACCACAACGGTGGGCTTCCCAGTCTCGATGATGGCCTTGACGAGCTTGGGCATGGCACCGATGAGATTCAAGTTGCTCACATCTATGTGCTCTCCTGTTGTGGCGTTCATACCAGCCCATAACTCGTTCTGATCTCGAGACCATGTTCCGACGACTACGACGGCGACATCAGCGGCCTCGGCGGCGGCGACAGCCTCTTTGAAGCCAGACTCGTCTGTGGACCAGCGCTCGCAACCTTGAGTGAAAGTCACTTTGCCTTTGCTAGCGGCCTTGATGCCATCGTAGGGAGTAACCCCTCGGGTCATGGCTGTGTGAATGACATAGTCGCCATACTGGTTGTTGAGTTAGTAATGGTGGTTCTAGGAACATAGTCAGAAAATACCCACATTGACATAGCCGTGGGCCATGGGACCGATGACAGCAACATTGGCGTCTTTCTTCAGGGGCAGAACATTCTCATGGTTCTCCAGAAGAACGATACTCTCAGCATCAAGTTGGCGTGCAACCTTCTTGTGGGCCTTGGTGTTGACATAGTCCCAGATCTTATCGTCCGCGACTCCAGTGAAGGGCTTCTCAAAAAGACCCATCTCGAATTTGGAGCGAAGAACACGGGATACAGCGGTGTCGACGACCTTTTCGTCAAGTTTACCAGCTTTGACGAGCTCAGGGATGATCTCAAAACTCCAGTAGCCACCACCCATTTCAGCATCGTTACCAGCGGGTAGAGTCTACACAAGTCAATATGTTACTTGGTGAGGGCTTGGCTTGGGGGGACTTACCTCAAGAGTGATGCATTCATCATCCTCAAGAGGACAGACGTAGAAAGCCTGAGCAAGACGAGCAGTACCACCAGCATCGGAGATAACGTAGTACTTGTAACCCCACTCTTCTCGAAGGATGTCAGTGAGGAGGTAAGAGTCTGAGACGACTGGAACGCCATCGTAAGAGTTGTAGGAGGACATTATCGAAGTTGCGCCTCCATCGATGATGGCTCGCTTGAAGGGAGGGAGGTAGAGAGACCGCAGCTCTCGCTCACCACCGTGGACTGGGCCAGTGTTGATTCCTTGCTCTGGAGTTGCAAAAGCAGCCTTTTGAAGGTCAGTACACGAACCGATGGTGATGGAACAGACCTACATAGTGCTTAACCATGGCTGAGACGCCACCTGCCTGAAGACCCTTGACATATCGATAACCCATTTCTCCAGCTCTGAACGGAGATTAGCAACTACTAGATGGCCATACGCTTAATTTGGTAAGAACATACAAGTAAGGATCCTCGCTGAAGCATTCCTCAACTCGACCGAATCGCAACTCTCGAGCGAGATCGACTTGAGGAGAAAACAACTGATTGATACCAATTGCTCGAGACTCTGTTGCAATGACATCGGCCATCTTCTCGATGAGCTCTGGGTTGAACGAACAACCCATGCCGATTGGACTGTTAAAGATAGTTCCATTCAGAATCAAGACTCCGTGGAGACCTTCACTCTGAACAAAGGCGGGAATACCTGCTGAGCATTAGATAACATGACCTCAATATTGAAGCATAACACTTGCCAAGCTCAGTCTCCTTGGCCAAATAATCTTGTCCTAGCTTAGCAGCCTTCTTGATAGTAGTCATGTTCGCGTACAAGCCTGTCCAGATGGAATTGGCTCGATACTTGAAGTTCCATGCCAAGCCAGTCTTGTTGACAGTCTCATCAGTGAGATTGAGATAGTTTGTCATATCACCCTGGATCAATTGCGCCGCCTTGTCCTGAATGGTCATCCGCTTGAGAAGGTCCTCAACTCTGTCATCGATAGAAGCTTTGGGATCCTTGTAAACAGGTTTGTCCTTGGCAGCCTGGCCGGCCACAGCCAGAACTGCCGTGCAGAGGTAGCTAGAGAGCTTCATTGTGAGAGTTGAAGGTGAAGAAGCTGCCTGGAACTATACACTGAATGAGGCGGGATCGTCATGTTTTATATCTAACCTGGGGCCTTGTCTTTACAATTAACCGCGTAGCCTACGGGGGGAACTGCGTCACTTGGTGATGCTTGACATTGCACCTTACTGTTCAGTAACATTGCATAAAGTATGAGCTTTAATTGCGGGCTCATAGTCCATGTATTGTCCTTTGAGGATATTACGACCGAAGAGCAGGACGATCATGACAAGACCCTGGAGAATGCGGGGGCGCCACAAAGAAGGAGATGGGCAAAAGATTGGGATTCGTGGATTTGTTTTTAAGTTGATATGGGATGAGAGTGAGTGAGCAAGGGGCGCGGGCCGGTATATGGAACGACGAGCCGAATATCCTAGCTTCGATGCAGATGAACTGACTAACGTTAGAAAGGATGAAGCTAGCTACGAACTTGTGATGTGAAGATCATTTTGGAATAGCTAAGGTAGTTAGGTGTTTGCTGCTTGCGGTACAAGTTGCCTATGTCTACGTGACGTGGGTATGTACAGGGCAAGTTGAGAAACCTCTCACGGAAACGAACGATGCATCCTTGAAGACCCAGTGCGACTACAGAAGACCCCGTCGTTCGTTACAGTGGCCCTGAACCCCGCGATGGGCTGCAGCTAGAGGGGCCCCCGTCTGTGTTTAACCGGGCGTGCCTCTAGCGTCCGCTGATTTATCCACCACTTGATCGTCGAGCAGGGGACCCTTGAGGGGACGGGATGCAACTCTCCAAGAACATCCATCATGTGTGTAACTTGTAACTCGTTGTCAGACCCGAACGAATGACGCTGAGGGGACAATGTCATGATAAGTTGGTGGGGTCGAGAGGGGCTGCTCCGGGTGAATTGTCACCGTGAGAGGAGTGGGATGCTGATGCTGATGCTTTTGAGGTTCCATGATATGGAAGATTGTTGAAGTGGAGAGTAACACCATCTATTCTCTCTCTCTCTCTGTCACTCTCTTATTCCAAAACTTGACTATTTCTTGAAGAAACAATCCGTCTTTTCACTCATCAGCAGACCAATTGACCCAAGATACCTCCTATTCCCCGTTCAATCAAGAAAACACCAAAATGCATCTCCGCGATGGCATGTGGCTGCCCGCCCAAGACTTTCGCACCGAGTATGCCGAAGATGTCTATGAGATCACTCCCAGCAAGGACCAGCAGGCCCTGAATCTGCTGTGTCCCGTAAAGCACATCCGATCTCGAGGCGATACTCTCAACCAGCCCACGCTTGATATCGATATCAAAGCAGAGATGGATGGAGTCATCTCCATCGAGACCACACATTGGGCCGGTGCTCAGCGAAAAGGCCCCGACTTTGATCTCTTCCCAGCTGGTCAGCCCAAAGTTGAGGGGAAGATCGTCAAGAGTGATAAGGGCACTACTATCCAATCTGGAGTTCTCTCTGCCACTATTCACCCTGACCAACATAACTTCGACATCAAGTTCCACAGCTCAGATGGCAAAAAGCACCTCACAAACCTGGGCAATCGTAGCACAGGATTTGCCTACTCGCCAGCTCCCAGTACACCATTGCAGACCGGAGATATGCGCGACTTCAAACACTACATGTTCATGCAAACAACCCTGTCCGTCGGCGAATCCGTCCACGGACTCGGCGAGCGTTTTGGAGCTTGGAACAAAGTTGGCCAGAATGTCGTTCTTTGGAATGCCGATGGTGGTACTTCAAGCGACCAAGCGTACAAGAACGTTTCTTTCTGGATGAGCAACCGTGGTTACGGCGTCTTCGTGGATAACCCTGGAAAGGTAGATTTCGAAATTGGCAGTGAGAGGTGTTGTCGTGTGCAAACAACTGTGGAGGGCCAGAGGTTGAAGATGTACATCATCTACGGGGACGGGCCTAAGGATGTTCTCAAGAAATACACTGTCCTCACTGGAAAAGCCAACAAAGTTCCCAGCTGGAGCTTTGGCCTTTGGCTAACGACTAGCTTTACTACCAACTACGACGAGGCTACGGTCAACTCATTCCTTGAGGGGATGAAGTCTCGTGGGTCGCCTGTCGATGTCTTCCACTATGACTGCTTCTGGATGAAGGGCTTCAGATGGACAGATTTTATCTTTGACGAAGAGCGCTTCCCTGATCCCAAGGGCCAGATATCGCGACTCAAGGAGAGTGGGCTCTGCAAGAAAGTCTGCGTCTGGATCAACCCATACATCGGCCAAGCTGGCGCGGCATTCAAACACGCTGCTGAGAAGGGCTATCTCCTCAAGCGCAAGAATGGAGATGTCTGGCAGTGGGATCTCTGGCAAGCTGGCATGGGTCTTTTGGATGTGACAAACCCTGAAGCTTGTGCTTGGTATACCGAGTGTCTCAACGGGCTCTTTGACAAGGGCGTCGATGCCCTCAAGACGGACTTTGGCGAGCGTATTCCCACTCTTGACGTTCAGTGGCACGATACCTCAGTTGACCCACACAAGATGCACAACTACTACGCCTTCATGTACAACAAGCTTGTTTACGAGGCTCTCCAGAAGCGATACGGCGACAACGAGGCTGTTCTTTACGCTCGCGCTGCCTGTGCTGGAACTCAGCGTTTTCCTCTCGTATGGGGCGGAGATTGTGAGTCTACACCTGAGGCTCTGGCTGAATCTGTCCGTGGTGGATTGTCAATGGGTCTCAGCGGCTTTACTTTCTGGAGCTGTGACATTGGTGGCTTTGAAGGCTCTCCGCCCCCGTGGATCTACAAGCGATGGGTTGCGATGGGCCTTTTGTGCAGTCACAGCCGTCTTCACGGTTCCAACTGTTTCCGTGTTCCATGGATTGTTGACAATGATGACACCACTGAGGAGGGTTGCTCTAGGACTCTGTCCAAGTGGACGGCGCTAAAGACGCGATTGATGCCGTATATCTTCTCTCAGGCTATTGAGTCTATAGAGGGTGGTATCCCAATGTCTCTTCGATCTGTTGCACTTGAGTTCCCCGAAGACCCAACCTCTTGGTATCTTGATCGCCAATTCATGGTCGGATCCCAGCTGCTAGCTGCTCCTATTTATGAAGAGTCGGGCGAAGTTGAGTTCTACCTCCCCAAGGGCAAATGGACATCCTATTTCACGAACGAAGTCAAGTCTGGTCCTGGCTGGTTCAAAGAGAAGCACGCTTTCGGCACATTGCCTTTGTACGTCCGTGAGAACACTATCCTTGTGCTTGGCAGCCGCAAGGAGGTTGGTTCTGAATACGATTTTGTGAAAGATGTTGAAGTGGCCTTGTATCAGACTTCTCCTGGCGCCAAGACTACTGTGATGGATGGCGATGGAAACGTTGCTGCAGAACTTGTAGTTGGACAAGATGGCAAACTTGAGAGTACTGACACGCTCAAAGGTGATTACAAGATTGCGGAACATGGTCGTGATTTGGAGGGAGATGTCCCGGTTTCGATCGAGTCTCTGTCATAGGCACATAATAAACTTCATGACTTAAATTAATACATAGAGAACTTGATTAAACTGCAGCTACTTGTTCTGGGGGCTGAGGTTCTTGTCTTTCAATGTGACGTCTTTCACTTGATGGCTCTAGTGCTCCTTAGAGCTATAACAGAGCTCGGCTCATGCCATCAGTCTTCCTTACCACATGCCGCTTACAACTATATCAATTTCCAAAGCCGGATATTTGAAAATTGGCGTCCTGGTGAGAGTTCCTCCGTGTAGCTTGGTATCTACTCGTGCCGTAGTCCCGAGAGGTTGGAACATGTCAAACCTGCTCGTCAGCACTAAACTTGGCTACCTCGAAACTCCACAAAGAGCATGAGCTAGGGAGAATCCTCTGAAACTCCTTGGAAGATTTGTATCTGGTGATGATCCGTTCGGGCGGAGTCAAGGAATACGACAACCCGAGGAAAGAAGATCTATGTATATCATAAAGACAAAAAGGCTCAAGTAAGTTTGGCATAGCTTAGTGGGTCTTTAGACTACTTATTTTTGGCACCTCAAAGTTATCCACCCCTGAGGTCACCCCACAGTGATCCCCCACCCGAGTCCGCGTTTAGGCTCCACTGAGTCTCCAGCGGGGTTTGGGGGTTAGGAATTGCCCGAAATGGTAATTTTAGTGGTCTAGAGTCGTCGCGATTGGTTGGCCGTTTTGCTCGTGAAGTGATCTCAACATATGATCATCTAGACAAGTAACGTAGCAGGGAATTCCAGATCAAGTGACAGAGCTATAGCGATTTTCACACGATGACAATTTATCCGGTTGCTTAAGATGTGGCATCATAAGCGGTGACCTGAGTGCCATTATACCCGCCAGATGGAACAGGCAACTTACCCATGGTATGGGATGTGATTGATCGCTGAACATTCGCGCAGAAGCATATAGAAGAGAAGGAAATGCAGTCCTGTAGAAGAGTTGCGCCTTGCGGGAATCATATGATATGCCACTGTGAGCCAGAGGGGTAACGTGAGATGAAAACTAAACCAATGTCAATTCGTTACATCAGAAGAACCTATAGACATTCAATATCGGCAATTACGTTTAACTGCCGTAGAAAGAAGACCAAAATATGCGGTTGGAACATGCATATTCGAGGCACTGTCTCTTGAGGTTACATTGTCACGGTATAATATTGATAGGGAGGGTATATGTGATTCATTCATCCTCAATGATCATAAAGCCTACGAGCCTTCTCATAGTCCTCGCATGATGCAGACCTGGTTGAGTGTGCGGACCCCCAAAGCCGAAGACCTCGGGTTGATTGCTGTATTTCAAAATACCTCGAATAACCGAGCCCATGTCCATCTTGTCTCATGATTAGTACTTCAAACCATGAGCTTACATGACAGACATTAACTGCGCATTGAGGGCTGTACTGACGACGCCGTAATTCCTCCGTTAGAACATAACTTCAACCGTACCTGGATGCTTTCAGTGGATCTTTGATATACACATCATAATTGAATAAAGGGCCTGCCTGTTTGTATCTGACGATGATCTGAACTCGGGTCGGGTCAAATACCCCCGAATGAAACTGATTGGTCCGGGTGTAAGCAACCAACCACACGAAGGATCAAAGGTACACTTACAGGTTCTTCTACCACATGTAGACAACTGCAATCAAATTTAGCCGGGACGGCAAAAACGAAAGGATATGTGCGAAGATACCTGAGTTCGCCAAAGGCAGATGTGGCTGACGGAATGGCTATGACATCGTGGTGTACGGTGTACGGTCAGACCATAATCGTAGTTCGACTTTTGTATCGCCTAGTCTCTGATCCAAACATTGACACGGTAATATCTCTCTGGCAGGTTAGGGAGTCTGTACACGTTGGAGTTTAGAGCGTTCACTCATAGGCTGGTTATTCTTCAACACCATTTAACCGCCGCCTCGAGGGGCCGGTTGCCGAACACTAGCAGTATATTCTCCGACCGCTCGGAACCGACGAGGAATCGCACCAGGGGCACTATGTAGCTCTACGCCATCACGATTTTCGGCATGCCATGTCCCATCTAGAGCCTCGGCCGAAGCCGGGGAGAGGTCATATCAGGGCTGAAGATGCAGAAACGGGCCGTTACTGGTCATGCGTAGGGTTCACTATGGAGATAGCAACAAACCTTGCGTGATATCGCCGCCTCTAGTAGTACGACAGTTGCGGAGATGGCCTTTGGAGCCCCCTGGGGAAGAAGAGGCCATGGGTCTTTGAGGATCAGGGTGTAGTTAGAATTGATCAACATGCTACATGAAGCATCGAGAATGGAGCCATTGCTTTGGGGGTGATGATCGTACAAATAGTGAAAGGTCCGCTGTTAGTATTGGATCTAATCCACATGTTATTTATCATCTAATATATCGAACTGCGAATCACTTATACGACTTTATAGGTAGCTAAAAGGTCTAAGATGGGGAAGGCATACAGTATTGGCCTGGCATGCTTTGCAGCCATTGGGTACGTACAAGTTATTTGGAGGTCCCCTTCAAAGTTAGAGAGAGAATATTGACTGTTTTTACCAATAGCTCATTTCTTTTTGGCTATGATTCCGGCGTGATGACGGACGTAATAGCGAGCAAAAATTTCCAAAACTACTTCGACACAACATCCACGTCCTCCATTATAGGCGCCATCAACTCGACATTCAGTGGTGGAGCAGTATTTGGTGCTTTATTCGGTGGAGTCATTATGGATAAGTATGGTAGAAGGAAGACGATCGGAATCGGTGCAGCTATTTGCACAGTTGGCGGTATCCTTCAAGCTGCGGCCTATCAGTATGTTTGAGTTGTTGAACACAACTACTATGAAGTCACTAACTAGATGATAGTTTGGCTATGATGCTTATTGGTCGAATTATTGCTGGCTTCGCTGTTGGTTTGCTCTCTATGAGTGGTCAGTCAATCTTCTGATTCGTGAGTTCCATGAACTTACATATGATGTATAGTTCCCGTCTATCAATCCGAATGTGCCAGCCCCAAGAATCGAGGACTCATTGTCGGCCTCGCCCAGCAAATGATTGGAGTAGGTTTCATCGTATCAACATGGGTTGGATATGGAAGTCATCATATGCCTGATACTTCATCTTTCCAATGGCGTTTCCCCTTGGCTTTTCAAACATTCCCATCTGCACTTTTGTGCCTGGGTATGCTCTGGCTTCCCGAGACACCCCGACATCTCATCGCAACAGATCAGTTGGATGATGGAATGAGAACCCTCCGGAAGTTGCACTTCGATGGCTCGAATGACGAATGGATCAAGTCCGAGTTCAATGAGATCAAGCTCACGCTGGACGCCGAGAAAGCTGCAACTGCGCCTGGTTGGATGATCATGTTCAAGGTGCCTCAGTGGAGGAAGCGCCTTATGCTTGGAACTCTTGTTCAAGTCTTTACTCAATTCACTGGTATGATGCCCTTATGCCGAGAGCCCTCTGTGTCAAGAGCACGAACTGACATTAATCCTAGGAATCAATGTCATTGGGTAAGCTATTCAACTTATTCTTAGTCCCTTGATGCTGTCTTGATTTCTGGACCATCTTTAGTCCCATCTCAACTTTAATCGTCACTGCTTGCTGGAAACACAGACCACGTAACAGGCATATTTGTATGTGCTCACTAACAGATACACGCAGTTACTACCAAACCATTATGTACGAAAAGCTTGGAATCACTGGAAAGACAAACCTTCTGGTCGCAGGCATTTACAACTGTACCGGCCCTTTTGCGAGTAAGTTGGGCGTTCATTTCCTTCAATAAGTTCTCAATTGAAGACTAACAATCTTGAGATCTGGTTTTCATCACCTTTATCTCTGATAGGATCGGCCGAAAGAGGCCTCTGATCTATGGAATTATTGCTATCACCATTGCTCTCATCCTAGAGAGTGTGGTCAACTCCCAGAACGTCGATGGTTCACACCGTGGTCTAAGCATTGCCGGAGTTGCCTTTTTATTCTGTGTCACAATCATCTTCTCTCTATCGTTTGGTCCTGTATCGTGGACGTACATGTCTGAGGTTATGCCATATCAAATCAGAGGAAAGGGTTGTGCTTTCGCCACAGGTATCGGTAACTGGCTTGTGAGCACTTTCTGGAACCAAGTCAGTCCTTATGCTCTCGAGGAGCTTGGCTGGAAGTTCTATTTCCTCTTCGTTGGTAAGTAAACTCTGTGAGAGCTTTTCTTTGGTCGATTGACTTACACCAACAGCTTTCAATCTTGTCATCACACTACCCACCCTTATCTTTGCTTTTCGAGAAACAAAGGGTCTGTCTCTTGAGGAGATTGATCTCATGTTCGGTGACCGGGCTCTTGGAAATCTTCCAGCGGATATTGAGAAGGACGGCGGTGTCATTGCTGTGACAAACATCCATGATGAGAGACCTCACCAGGATCTTTGAGGAGCGAGCTCAAATCCAAGCACATGGTCTCTTATCAGCCCAACGATGAGTTCGATGGGTGTGATGGGGGAAGAACCGAATGAAAATTTCATCAAAGAGCCTCCTAAATTTAGGTAAAATTTAGATCAAACTCACTTTAGTCTTTTCATTAATCAGGATCGAGGATTCTTTGCTTACCTTCCCTGCCTGGGCCTTAATGTTTTATTGCAAAGGGTAACCTGAAGGAATCCGCGGATATAGGTAATAAGTGTAACATAAAAAGAGGTATTTATATATGCTCTACATAACATAACTCATAATGACCCAAACCAAACCAAACCATTCCGATATCTCCTCAACGCCGAACCATGATACCTTAAACTTGTCTATCCTCTATGTTTCTTTTCTCTACCATTCCGGCGCACCGCCGCCACAGCCATTCGCCGCCATCATAAGGTCAAGTGGCTTAGTGGTCATCTTGGCACCACCAGTCGGCTTGACATATGGCTTCTTCCCTCTCAGCCCAACAAACTTGATCTTGCTGTCAAGCTGAGCAAGAGGCGCCTCACCAGCCTCGCCCTTCTTGACCATCCACTTCTTCGTACCCAAGGCGGCATCAAGCTCCTCCACAGGGGGGAGCTTAAGGTACAACATGCCGTCGGCTCGAGCCTCGGTAGGGAATGTGGCGATGGAGAGAGACTCGTCTGTCTTGCAGGCACCGTTGCCGAGGTCAAAGTTGCGCTTGTGGTGAGGACATGAGACCCAGGGTGAAGCACCATCTTTATCACCATTGGCCACAGCCTTGTTGGGCTCTTGGCCTACAAGACCGTCGGAGAGGATGAATGCACGCTTGTGAGGACACATCTGTTGTGTGGCGTAGTAAACGCCCTTGATGCGCCAGATGGCAAGCTGCGTGTCACCGCGCTTGATAGTAGCGGAGATACCGTTTGGTAACTCGTCAGCACCATCAAAGTATGAAGATTCGATGATGGGCTCCCAAGAAGTCATGGACCACTTGTCCTTGAGACCTGAGAAGTTGTCTGTAGCTGCAGCGTCCGCGGGCCAGAAAGCTGGTCGCTTCTGACCACGGTCATCTTCAAGCTCCATGTTGCGTGTTGTGTCGTTTGTGTTGGCGAACTGCTTGAACTTGGCAGCGATGGCAGGGCTCTTGATAGCTTCGGCCCACTCGTCGAAGAAGCTGTCAACGAGTTCTTCCATCTGCGCCTCGAGCGAGGCGTTGATACCGAGCTTGTCCTCAAGGATGACCTCTTGCAGGTACTTGATACCGCCGGGAAGGTTCTCGACCCATCGAGCTGTTCGCTGAAGTTTGTCGGCTGTGCGCATGTAGAACATGAGATATCGATCGAGGATTGTCACGACGTCAGCTGGGGGCACATCCTTGGCTAGAAGCTCGGCGTGGCGAGGGTTCGCACCACCGTTACCGCCAACGAAGATGTTCCAGCCCTTCTCAGTGGCAATTAAACCGAAACTGAATCCGTGTTAGCGAACTGAAGAATTGACAGATGGGGTTAATACATACTCTTTGCCTTGAGCTTCAGCACATTCTCGCACACAACCACTCACACCACCCTTGATCTTGTGAGGAGCTCGAATACTCTTGTATCGCTCCTCCAGACGAACAGCCATGCCGACACTATCACTCAGACCGTATCGACACCATGTAGAACCAACGCAACTCTTGACGGTTCGCAGAGACTTGGCATAGGCATGACCAGACTCCATACCACCAGCAACAAGCTGGCCCCAGATGTCAAGAAGGTCCTGCTTCTGGGCACCAAACAAGTCGATACGCTGGCCACCGGTGATCTTGGTGTAGAGGTTGTACTTCTGGGCAACCTCGCCAATGACCACAAGCTTGTCAGGGGTAATCTCACCACCGGATACACGAGGGACAACAGAGTAGGTACCGTCTCGCTGGATGTTACCCAAGAAGCGATCGTTGGTCTCCTGGAGACCGTGGGTGGTCTTGTCCATAACGTGTCTGTTCCATAGCGAAGCCATGATACTGGCTACCACAGGCTTGCACAGCTCGCAGCCAAGAGCCTCCTTGTCGTTTCCAGCCTCGCGCATCACCTCACCCATGTTCTTGAGGCGCTTGACCATGATGATGTTGAACAGGTCAGCGCGAGAGTGGTTGAAGTGCGAGCAGACGTAGTTGGTGACCTCCTGGCCCATAGATGCCATTGTCTTGTTGAAGATGGTGGTGATGAGAGGAAGGCAACCTCCGCAGCCGGTGCCGGCCTTTGTGCACTTCTTGATACTGGTAATATCCTTGCAAGTGCCATCCTTGACAACCTTGACAATGTCGCCCTTTGTGACGTTGTGACACGAGCACACCTGAGCATCATCGTCGAGATCATCGGTATCTTCGCCGCCGTCCTTCTTGACACCAAGAATAAGTTCACTAGGAGAAATCTCAAGCTCCTTCTGCGCCTTGACCATGGGTAGAAGCTTGACGTAGTCGCAGACATCGCCAATCATCATGCCACCGAGGAGATACTTTCCATCCTTAGTAAAGATGTACTTCTTGTACACATTCGAGAAAGGGTCTTTGTATGTGAGAGCTTGCACAGCCTTGGGCTCTTTAGCGTCGCCATTGACGAGTGTCCTGGCGTACTTGGGAGGAAGCGTTACGGGACCATCGCGATCAGCGAAGCAGTCACCGAAACTAGCGACGTTGACTCCCAGGAGCTTGAGTTTTGTGCTCATGTCGGGAGTCTTGAAGGTCTGGGGGCTGTGAAGCTTGGCTTGTGTGAGGTTGAAAGCGACGACTTCGGCCATGGCTACACCAGGAGCGATAAGGCCGTAAGCCATACCGCGCCAGCTGGCGCACTCTCCAATAGCGTAGATATCGGGCATACTCGTTCTCAAGTCGTCGTTAACGACGATGCCACCGCGCTGACCGACTTCGAGGTTGGCGCTTCTGGCGAGGTCATCTCTTGGCTTCACACCAACAGCGAAGCACAGTGTTGAGCAGCTGATCTCCGAGCCATCGTCAAGGATAACTCCAGTGAGGTTGTTGTTCTCGTCAGTCTTCATGCTCGACACACCTTTGCCGAGATTGAGGTTCACACCAAGCTGGGAGACCTGATCCGCTACCATCTTGCCACCCGTCTCGTCGACCTGTCTTGTGAGAACCCACTGACCCTTCTCAACAACATCAACTCTGTTAAAGGTCTCGAGATCAAGCATGGCCTTTGCGGCCTCAAGACCAAGAAGACCGCCACCAACGACAGCTCCATTGGTGCCCTTCTTATCGTTGGAGAATTTGATAAGCCTGTTCAAGTCTTCTATTGTGCGGTAGACGAAAACACCATTTGCGTCCCAGCCTTTGAGCATACGGGGAAGAATAGCGTCTGAGCCGGTGGCGAGGACGAGGATGTCGTAGGGGTAACTCTCGCCGTTTGCGCATTCGATGAATTTATCGTCGGTGTTGATGTGTGTGGCTTTTGTGTTGATGTGACAGTTTAATGAGCTTCCAGCTTCTGTGTACTGTAGGATGTTAGTGATTGGATTGCGGTTTTGATTCAGATTGAGTCATACCCATTCTTCTGGGTTCATATAAAGCTCTTCGACCTTTCGGTGCTCGAAGAATGTAGTGAGTCCTACTCGGTTGTAGGCGAGATATGGTTCTTCTCCAACCACTGTGACTGCATATTCTTTTGATTTGGCATCATATTTGAGCAGCTTTTCTCTGTATTACTGTCAGATTATGGTGGACAAGTAAATAGTGTAAATTGACTTACATGAAAGCAATGCCCACCATGCCCAGGCCAACGACCACTACACGTTTTTGTGTTGTTGCAGCCATTTTGATAAGTCAATATTAAAACAAGTATACTTGGGAAAGGAACCCAAAAGATGGAAGGGATATCATGGCCTCTCATGGTTATAAGTGATTCTCAGAGCCTGTTACAAAAAGAGGGTCTTCTGTACCTCAAGACCGCAAACTACCTATGGATCCCCCTCTGATGTTTTTTCCCATCTCCCTCCCTATCTAGAACGTACATCTCCGGGATAGTACAGCTCGTGCTAAGCATTTCCGCTGTGAGCGCATTTGCACTGCAACTCTCGGCAGGGCTGATCTCTGATAAGGAGACTGCGCGCCGTGGCTGGGGGACCAATCAGGGACTGCGCCCGCACAGTAGAGGCGTTTTGGCCTCCGCGGAGAAGCAGTATTCTCACCAAGCGGTCGTACGTCGGAACACACCACGACAGAGCATGATATGAGGTCTCGAGGCGATTCTCATATTAAATTGTATCCGGTTTCTGGCGAAATATTATGCTCCAACTCACAGTTTCACCGTACACTGCGGTCAAGTCTTTTGTGGGTAGTTGACTGATCCGACTCTCGGTGAAGCATGAAGACATCTCGAATGTCGCCTAATTCAGGGCAGAATTGTCACTACTCTTTCTTGGCCTTATCTCGACAAGATGTCCTTAGGTCCTGAAAAGGGAATGGTATTGTTCTAGAGCCGCTCAATCAAAATCCTCACTCAAGGCCGGATAATAGATTTCCTCGAGCTATTTTTGTGTCTTGCATCGATCGGGAATATTCACTACCTTACCTTAACTACTAGTTCCCGTATCAACCTTTCTCCTCGGAGTGAGTCTCCTTATCAATGCAGGCATAGATAAGCCTCAATATTAACCTCTTCTGCTTTGCAACACAGCGACTCTAACTGGGTCATACCTACAGTTCCCCCACAAAGATAACACCATGGCTCAATGTCGCGGAGATTCAATTGTCAAGCATTCTCCACGGAATAGTCAACAACAATACGTAGCAACTATGGGGGACAAGTCCGTCATGTGGAGTCTCGGGGAGGAATCTTTGAGGCGAAGATGTCGTACGAATGGACATGATGTGATTTCAAACACGAATTCGCGCTTTGTTCTGGTACAGACTAAAAAACTTTTATTTACTTCGTAGATCCTCATCCCATGGTTCGATAAGGTAGTAGCAAGGGTAACAAGAATGGAATACTAACTAAAGCCTCAAGGCCTAGAATTGCTTTGCATTGCCGTCAACGGCTTTGGCCGATCAACCTATCACACGTGTTTAGCCTGACGGGTACCTTAGCTGTAGAGCCCCTCCCACGTCATCGTCTCAGCTCCTCCAATCTTCAACACCACACAAACATCACCAACCTAGGTAGCTAGACAATGGCGACTACCACCGAATCCTCCTTCACATTCCCCCGAGAATACCATTTCCCCGCCTTCTTCACCCGCCAAACTAATCTCACTACACTCCATGCTCAGCGCAACAAATGGTCCGATCTCATTCTCGCCTACGCGCGACATAACCGTATCTTCCGTCTATCGCTTTCCGAAGCAGCAGATTCAGATCTCTTTGTAAACCGAAAACTCGATCGGAGGCTACAATTCGATGACGTCCGTGATGTGATTTCTTTTATGCACACAGATGGACGTGTAGAATACGTCGGAGGCAAAACAACAGGGGATGTTGTGTTTCTATATTGGCGAAAGCCCGAAGAGTGGGCGGAGCTTGTAGAGAACTACGTCGAAGAGACGGGGCAGAAGGGCAGTGTTCTAACAGTCTATGAGCTTGTCGAGGGAGATGGTACAAAAGGAAACGGTAATTATCAGTCAGGCAAGCCAATATGTCAAGGAACCTGTAGCTGATCCTCACAGATATTCACGGCATGGACACCGATGTCCTTCTCAAAGCTCTAAACATCCTCGTCAAACGAAACAAAGCTCAAATATTCGGCCAGGACGACTCACTAGGCGTCAAGTTCTTCTAAGTACTGGACCATACATACTCATCTCTACATAAAGCACATGCGACTTTTCCATCACAGCACGCGCACCAATATGAACCGACTACGGACTCCAACATCGCTGCCGATGTTAAACCATCCTGAACGCCATCAAGCAACAGTCAGAGAAACGACTACTGCGAATTTCCGTAAAAGTTCTCCGCCAAAAACTTGTCATCAAACCGCACCTGTTGAGCCATTGCGACATCGAGCAACCAGTCAGGTGCAACAATGCGAGGCTCCATGTTGCCGTTGTACGCCATGTCACGGAATTTCTCCCAAAGCGGTCTCTCATCGGGTCGTCCGCTACTTAATAGGTAGACTGGCTCGGGTGGCGCGTTACCCTCCTCCTCTGCCGTTGTTGGTCGGATTGTCGTCCCACTCCGAGCCCGATAGATCTTGAAGATCGCCCCGTTGGCCTCGGCGATCGTTTTGTAGCTGTCCGCACCATTGCGGATCTTTTCCGTGCAATAGATGGGAACACCAACAAGGAGTTTGCCTCTATTTGCCTTGGCACGAGCCACTGATGTCTCAAGGACAATGTTGTGCCTTTTCTCGGCTGCATTGTCTTTGAGAATAAAATCCTCAACATCGAGAAGGGTGCCCTTGTCTAAAGACTGGTCAATGAAAGTTGACGAGATCACTGTTGGGCCGCGTGCAAGCGCGCATAAAAATTTGACAGTGCGGACAACACTAGGGGCTGCCAAATAGTCGCACGGCTGACCCTCTTGCACAATCTGTATGCCCATGTCCCGAAGCTTTCTCTGTCATCTGGTTAGAATAGATTCAAACAAATGGCTGGCGCTCACGTACTCGATCCTGATCTTCCTTGTTCTTGTCTCCAACCCAGCGAGTGAATCCAGTCAAGACAACACGCATCTGAATGTCTGGAAGTGACGGCTTGGTCTTTTTGGTTGGCCGCTTCGCTAATGTGTCGGCATCTTCATCTTCGGGCTTCTCCTCTGGTTTGGTTTTGGTGTTAGTCTTTTCGGCCTGGTCGGCAGCTCGCTTTCCACCCCAGATTGTGTTGCCTCCCTTGGCATGCCTCTTCTTCTCCTTTTCGTAAAGTGCAATGTCGTCGCTCAAGCCATGCAGACGTTCCTGGGCTTTCGCTTTGGCGCTACGACTTCCTGTGGAAGCCACCGACGGCGTCTCGTTCTCCTTCCCAGTACGGCGTGGGCGAATTGGAGTTGCATCTCCGATGACTCTGGTCTTCTTTGCGGACTTCTCGCTTTCTCCTCCGTTAGAGTCTCCCATCTCGACGTCCTCTTTACCAGACTGGCCAATAACAACGCCCTCTGCTGGCCCTCGTGCATATGCGTTCTCCTCTGCAGCTTCCAGGATTGCTCGCTTCCTCTTGGCTCGTGGTGAGAGCTTGGCCGGTCCCCCGGGGTAGTACTTTTCGCGCAATTTTGGTTCATCAAAGAATGTTTGCCCGATAATCTCGCCTAGGTTGGTGCGCGGAGGGAAATGATTATACTTCTTGATGTTGATGGGCGTAATTTCACACTTGGCATAGCTCTCCTCAATCCAGAGATGGTTGACGACGGCAATTCCCCATTCAGGAGCAGCCTTGCATTTCTCGCTAGAGTCTCTAGCAGTGATTAAATGCGTATTCTCGGCTCTCATCGTTCTGGTGAACTCGGCTCCAGAAGCTTTGATCAGGTTCTCCAGGTAAATTCGTGCTTCACCACCGTAATTTGATACTGTGATACGTAGCCCCTTGAATCCTTCTATACCATCCTTGGGGATCGGATAGTGTAGCAGTCGACGGAGCGGCGATGTCCACTCGTTGTGGACGATAAGCCAGTAAAGCCAGGCCAGATTTCCGACCTCTTTGTACGCTTGCGACGCTTGGACATATTGAGGACCGTCGCGGTATTGGCAGATGAGCATGTCGCAATCCTCGACCTTGTCCACGAGCTTTCCGCCTCCTCTCACGATAATTTCCCTGACCACCTTTGACAGTCGTTCAGTTATGGTCAGATCCCAGGATAGCAATACATTACGGTCCTGGAAGATAGTGACCGGTGGGCGAACAACCTCTCCATCAGCAGGCAAGGGCAAAGGGAGGTAATTCGGTGTCGGTGATGTCGCACCCGCGAGGTTTTCGTTGGAGGGTATTTTGAGATCGTCCGCGGAAGTCTTCTTAAGAATTTCGGGATCGGGTAGTAGATAGGGGCCTTCGTCGATACGTTTCCCAAGTTTGAAACAATCATCGAACCTGAAGATTGTCAGCGGCCAACGTTATACGCCCTCTGCGCTAGACATACCAGTGTGGTAACACAACTTTGCCTTTCCATCCCTTTTGTAGAGCAACCTGGACCTTAGGATGATCCATCGAGAGGGCGCAAATATGCGTGGTTACCTTGGATGCATCTTTTGTTTCTTGTCCACCCAAAGCCATTGTAGCACCAGCAATGCTCTCCTTGTCGGTCTCTGGCAGATCAGCACAAGTCACCACCACCTCAGAAAAGATCATTCTCGGATCAGGCGAAAAAGGCCTAATTTGAGCCTGTTTCCTGCGAGCTATGGAGAAGGTGATCCATTGAGTCGTCACTACAGGGATCATATGAGCCTGTGCCTCAGTGAACTGGGGAAAATCGATCGTGTTGGAGATGATGTGGGTGACTTTCTCGATCGGTAATGAGCCGTCGCGTCGAGGTTCACATATGTCTGCACCATTTTCTTCTAAAATGGCTGATAGCTAGGAGTTGTCAGTATTGATAATTGGGTTTGGCAGCTTCAGGTTACCTCTCCGATCAGCTTGGGAGTCAGTAAATTGCTGGCGACGAACGCGATGGCGCATTCAGCAAATGTGTCGGAGGTGGCCATGTCGCGTGTTGAGGGCAAAAAGTTAGGATGAAAGAGAACAAAAGAATCGAACAGCGCCTTGGTTATGACATCAAGCAAAAAATTAATCTAAGCTCAAGAGATCAATAGCAGCAGGAAGATTTTAGGTAGGTAGGTGTAGAAAATACCGTGGGGTGCCTAGAAGCTATTGTGAAGCTGTAGACGCGCCAACCACTCAACGCGAGAGTTTGACGCGTGCACGTGACCACTCTGTCCACCCAAATGGCCTTATTTCAGTTGGGAAGGCGGGTTAGTGCTGGTGGTACCAAACTCTAGACATAAGAAAACGGTTATGATAGAAGATCTTCTAATAAGACTATTGTTCAAGACTGGGTAATCACATTTCGGTGCCAGAGTATATCATGAGAGGTTCCCAGGAACACGTGTGCCTAAGGACTGTATTAATGTAGTATTGACATCTTCGTCCCAAGTTCATCATCCGAATATATTCTCCTTAAGAAATCATCCAGAGATCCAATATTTTCATCTCAAACCAAAACGCCCAACACCGATGCAATGCTATAACATGTCATTAAAATGGCGTATACCAGTTCCTTTTCTTCAGCCAACCACGCCCAGTGGCCCCTCTACGACCTCCTCCAAAGAGGCCAAAGCCACTGCTGCTCCCATCAGGGAGCTCTCCTTTGCTGACACAAGCTTGATTGTTCTGTTTCCAGACTTTTCCATCTTTTCAGCTGCTACCAAGCCGTTCAGATACGACTGGCAGCTATCAAGATAGCCAGGGTAGCTCTCAATGACGCCGCCGTTGTAGGCTACTGTCGTCTCAGCCAGGTCACGGTCTGCTTCCGCGCTGTCTCGCTCAGATGATTCGGGTGATAATGCGGATACGAACTTGTTCTGGCTGTCGATGCGCAAGTTCCAGAAAGCGTGTACGCCAGCAGCAACAAGCGCACTTGAGCGCCTGGAGACCAAACCGGCTAGCTGCTTGAGGAATGATAGATCAGCAGCTGTGGGAGTTTGGCTCGATGGGTGGCGAGAGGAAAATTGCTTGCGCGCCTCTTCGGCATCAGAGCTCGTATCCCTATTATCGTTAGCATGCTGAAGCCGGATAATCTTGAGTCTGAAACTCACCTCTCAATGATAGAAAGTGTCTCGGTTGAGAACGAGTAAGGTTTCTCCAGGGACACAGGAACAACACCTCCGAAGACTCCAGTCGACTCAATCGCCTCAACAAGTGCCAATCTGCAAATCTCGCCCAGATACATGCCGCTGACCATGTGCTCTAAAGGCTGAAACTCAGGTCGGGCGTGGTTCGCCAATAATTGCCGATCCCATCTTGTCAAGGGCAAGATATCACGGCCCATCATGCTGATCTCGCTGTTGATGATGACATGTGTTGCTTTCTCGAACCATTGTGGAGGACGCTTGCCAAATTTGACACGTCCGATGGCGGATACAGGAAGATAGGCAGCAAGGTTAACGCCAGTACCAAGGATAAGGCCGAATCTTGTTGTGGGGTGGTTATACGACTCCGATAGTAAGCATGCACTGGAGTCGTTGACGATAGCTCGAAGTTCTACGTTGAGACCGCGGTTCAAGCAGGCTGTTCGTACGATCTCTCCAAGATCTTGACCTAACAACCCGTTGCACGCCGCGAAGCCCTTGCCCATGCCTTGCAACTTGCCACCTGCTAGTGATGTTTGTCTAAGGAATGTTAGCTTCGGACGAAAGAGTGTGTGGAATAAGCATACTCAATGGGAAAGCTCCATGCCATCGACATAGGCAAAGGCCCATCAGATCTATCTTGCTGCTCTAGCTCTGCTGATAGAGTCTCTAGTATCCTCTCGGCCATCCAGTCAAAGAACAACATGCCTTCTAAGGATTTGATCTCAGGTGTGATGTGGAAGTTCCTCATGCTCACGATCCTGCTCTCCTCCCCGATATTGGATACGCGACCACACAGTTCCACCAATGCTACTCTGAGGGTTGAACCACCAACATCCAATGCCACAAAGCGGCCAACCTCTGTACCTCTTGGCAGCTGATGACTGTATGACGGTAGCATACACTCCATATCAGTTTTTAGTCGCTCTAGGAGTTGTTTTCGTAGGTTGTTGGATAGTTCTTGCAGGCCATCTTGACTGACAGGGTCGAGGAATAGAGCCTCTGCCTCTTTGAGAAAGTCTAGGGCAGATTTGCGTGGCGTATTGGCGACTCGGGTCTTTGTGTTTGTCTCAAGTCCCAGAGAGCTGCCCCAGTAAGCCAAGAGTGACTGAACTAGTGATTTCCCCCGAAGGAGGCTCTTGATGATGGCAGCCAAGAGTGTCTTTTGAAAAGTCGCTGACATGATGGTAACGAGTAATTATGGAAAATAGAAACGAAAAGGGAAAAGGAAGAAGCTTTGAGTCATGGACACGGCAGAATGTAAATAGTCCAAGAGAGTGCGAAAGAAGAGGTTGAAGCAACTGCCTTCGAAGGAATAGATGGGATGGGTTGGGATGGGGTGAGGG
>JAAOAG010000492.1:0-45720 GCA_013186755.1 Fusarium begoniae
ACCCCGCCCAATACCCTATATTATCTTATCATGTTACGACCTTTCTCTGCAGGCCACGATCACCTTGCACTTAGTGATGTTTATAAAATAAAAGCATTATATTATACTAAAGTAACTTTTAATCTATTAAATAAAACTTAATTTATATTATATAAATTAACAAGTAAATAGATTAAATAGCTTAAGCTATATACTAAAAATTTCTTCTTTACTATAATAAATAATTTATCTTAGATAATTACTTTATGATATTTTCCTAATTCTATATACTTAATTTTATACTATATAAATCTCAAGTCTTAAATAATTATTTATTACTTTATTGTCTATCAATGCCTGTTCTAGGGTGTGGTTAAGGATGTCTACATCTCAAGCGCTGGCCAAGGTCAGGATAACCAGCAACATCACTAATAAGTACGTTCAAGCTCTGCACTGCTAGGTAATGTCTTGGACCCTGAAAACATTTCTCTTTGCCCCATCTGCTGCGGAAGATCCCGTATTCCAGAAGGATCAACCTAGCCTATACACCTCAAAAGCCGCCAATCAGTACCAAGACAATCCAATCCTTCAGCACTAAAACTATATCATCTCAAAACATTCCTTCCCCATGTATATCATCTTCCATAGCTGTAAGCCCAAGTCAGCGGCTTCTTACGTTGCACAGAGCGTATTTCCGGTCAGCAGATCCCGTATTAAAGTTCCATCCGATCGGGCTGATTATTCCTCCGAGCCAGCCCCCGGCTCCGGATCCTGATCCTTCAATTGCAGCAGCAGCCCAAACCATTCGATTAGATGTCGGATCGTCCCTTGAATTTTTTTATCGGTTCTGTTCGTGTCTGATCGAATCAGAATATCCGAATTCCGAAGAATGCCGTCTCCCAACTGTCTCCTCCATGTCGAGGACACCTTTGGACCCGTCGTCAAGGGATGCGGGTCCAATTTCGACTTCACTTTGTTGTTTGAGGAGACGATTCTTTGTATTCTTCCTCTTTGTGTCGCTCTTTGTCTCGCTGTCTTTCGAGTTACGCGCCTTTGGAAGAAGCCTGTAATATTCAAGGGTTGTTTCATATTGCCGCTGAAGTTGGTATGTTCTATTCTCTCCCGTTGACCTCCCTTCCGCGAAACAAAAGTGATTGTAGACTAATATGATGGCCTCAAGATCGCATGGACATTAGTACTTGGATCGCAAGCGAGTATTGTCGCGCTTTTCACCATCCGCGACGAAACCCGAACGAAAGCCAGTATTGCCGCGGGAAGTATTGGCATAGTCGGCTCCGCGATCCTGGCATGTCTGTCTTTCCTAGAACATCAGCGCGCAGTGCGCACATCGTCCATTCTAGTTCTCTACCTCCTATCGACTATCCCCATGGATGCCGCTCGCGCTCGAACCCTATGGCGAATGCAAGATGGACGAGAGCCTGCTATTGCTGTTATGGTACTGGCAAGCACCAAGGTTTGCGCTCTGGTCACTGAGATGCTCTGGAAATGTTTGTTGGCAAACAGACATGAACTATGCGATGCCCCAGAGGAGAGCAATGGTATCATTGAACGAGCGCTTATGCTTCGGATGATGCCGATCTTCTGGGCCGGATACCGCACGCCTTTGCAAACTGAACACCTCTCTAAGCTTGACACCAAATTGCAGAATGCCGAATTGAGGCCGACCGAAAAAGGTATACCCCCAACAACTTCCTATAATCTACTGAAAAGGTCGCTAATGGTGTCCAGGACCGATAAGAAAGCAGGCGCCGATCAAGCTGGCAAAAGAGATCTTCTCCTCTCACACCTACGAGTTTCTAGCGCCCATATTCCCCCGACTCTGCTACCTCTCCTTAACCTTTGCCCAACCATTCCTCGTCCGTCGAGCGATCGACTACATCTCGAAACCAAAGACCGAAGGCTCAGGTCAGAGGGGTGATGGACTAATTGCAGCATATGCTCTTGTCTACTATGGCATTGCAGTAAGATACCGACCGTTTCCTCTAGACAGTGGGCATGTTACTAACGAGACCTAATTAGTTCGTTTCCTCTCTGTACGAACAGAGCGCTGTTCGAGCCACCACTGTCGTCCGTGCCGATCTATCGATGCGAATCTACCAGCAATCTCTGCTTCTAGATCGAGTCGTGGACACAGGAGACTCGAGCACAACAATGATGACGGCTGATGTAGAGCGCGTACAGCTCGGAGTTCGAAAGATACACGATGCTTGGGCGAGCTTTGTATCGGTTGCAATCGGACTCTGGCTCATCGAAGCGCAGCTGGGCCTTGCAGCCCTGGTAACGTTGGGGCTGATCGGAGGCAAGTCAATTTGCCACTGTTATGACCGAGGACTAACAGGAGACAGGTTCGCTTTTGCTTGGAGGATATTGGTCTGGACGCGCCAGCAGATTTCAGAAGAACTGGATGGGCGCCATTGAGAAGCGTCTGCACAAAACGGTGCAGGTCTTGAAGGGTATCAAGAGCATCAAGCAGATGGGAGCGGCGCCAGCGATAAAGACCATGCTTGAAGCTGAAAGACGATCGGAGATCAAGCTATCCAAGAGATTCCGTCTTCAGCTCATCGCACTCGTAACCCTATGTGAGTAATACATCATCTTAGTCTTGGCCATCTGCTGATCAACACACAGCTTTCACTTCTCTCACCATGCTCCCTGCCCTGGGTCTCAGTGTGCACAACGCCGTAGCAGACAAGTCATCAGGACGCATCCTGACTGCCCAAACAGCCTTCCAAGTCATGACCCTCTTCAACATCGTCAGCTCAAGTATACAAGACTGCACGTCCCACGTCATGGCAATTATGGTAGGACTCGGCTCACTGCAGCGTATTGAGAGCTTCCTCAACCAGCATACCTGGACAGATCCCCGAAAGTCCATTAGAGATGCTAGCATCAGTACAGACCAGAGCTCTGTTGGTGGTGCGAGCGAGAAGAAGGTTCTCACCGATGTGGCTGTCAAGATACAAAACGTCAGCGCAAAGTGGACTGAAGATTGTGAAGACATCATCAAGGACGCTACGTTTGATGTACCCGCTCATGGATTGACTGTCATTGCTGGACCAACTGGTAGTGGAAAATCGACCCTGCTACGTGTTGTGTTGGGTGATCTTGCACCGTCATCTGGAACCGTCTCTGTCGATGATTCACAGGTCGCTTTTTGTGACCAGACGCCTTGGATCGCTAATATCAGCATAAAGGAGAACATCGTCGGTGCCTTGCCTTTCTACGAGGAACGATATCGCATGGCACTTCATGCATGTGCGCTTGACCAGGACATTGAGGATCTAACCGATGGAGACAAACACCTTTGTGGTCTGAATGGACAGTCTGTCAGTGGAGGACAGAAAGTTCGCATTGTGAGGAACCCCCTCCAGTATGTGACACCGCGTGTACTAATCACGAATACAGGCTCTAGCGCGTGCCGTTTACTCCAAGGCTACCCTTGTTCTTCTCGACGATTGTCTTGTAGGTCTAGACACCAACACTGAGCGCCACATTCTCGGCGAGATCTTTGCGCCGAGAGGTCTTCTCAGCAGCGCTCCTACCACGACTGTCCTTGCCACAAGTTCACGTAAGATCACCCATTCTGTGACCGAACTTTCCCTGACAGCATGTAGCGAGATATCTCCCCTTCGCCAACTACATCATCCTCATTGACGCCGACGGCCGTGTTGTTCGGCAAGGCACATACGCTGAGATTGCACCGCATATTGAACAGCTCGAACATGACGTGCTGCAAGTATCTGACCGTACTGCCGCTGTACGAGAACCCAGAGCTCAATACTCGGATGAACTACCTAGCACTGCAATCACAAATGACATCGCTTTCAAGAAAGGCGCCAATGGGGATTGGGCTGTGTATAAGTGGTACTTTGGAGTCATTGGCTGGATGGACTTTATCGTCTTTCTTTTCCTCTGCTTGGGATTCGTGATAGGCGTCATATTTCCACGTGAGTGACTCATCTCAGCACTTCTATCGACCTACCACTAAACATCGATAGAAATATACCTTGGGCTATGGTCGGAAAAGAGTCTCCAGAACCAAATCGATACCCTTCCATCATTTTATGGCATCTTCTTTGGAGTTGGCTCCATGGCCTGGGTAGCTCTCTTCTCAGCATGTGTATGGCTCTTTTTACGCATCGCAGTTCGGACTGCAGCTTTGTTTCACCATCTCATTCTCACCACAACACTCAAGTACGCTAAACCCCACCTCCGAGGCTCTTTTCGCGGTTGCTAATGGTGTTTTAGTGCCAGAATGGATTTCTTCTCCCAGACGGATAGTGGAGTCACGTTAAACAGGTACGATCACGAACTGTTGTGCACAGACATTCGCTAATCGCAGCGGCTCTTAGATTTAGCCAGGACCTGCAGATCACCGATATGGAGCTACCGCTAGCTTTCGTTGGCGCCACGATGAACTTGCTGATGCTTATCGCGCAGTGCATCGTTGTCACGATCCAATCTCACTACGCCGGCTTCGCGATTCTGGCTATCGCTGTCGTGATTGCATTCTTTCACGAGTTTTATCTTCGAACATCTCGAAGACTTCGTGTCATGGACATTGAGGCAAGGTCACCTGTCTTGTCGCTTCTACTTGAGTCTCTTGATGGACTCGCCACTGTGCGTGCATATGGCTGGGCAGCATGGTACTTGCGACGAGGGATTGAGGTCCTTGAGCGATCACAAGTGCCTTTCCACTTCTTACAGTCTGCACAAGTCACACTCAATCTTTCAGTAGACCTATTCGTGGCGACTCTTGCCCTTGTTGTTATTTCCATCGCTGTTGTACAGATGAACACCAGTGGCGGCAGTCTTGGTCTTGCGCTGTTTAACATCGTGGGACTTGGGCAATCAGTCAAGGGTGTTGTCTTCTTCTGGACTTCACTTGAGATTACACTCGGTGCAGTTGCTCGTATCAGAGACTTTACAGAAGACACCAAGTCGGAGCATGAGTCGGATACGAAGCCTTCGGCGGAGTGGCCATCGAGGGGCGAGATTCACTTCACCGACGTCACACTGACTCACTCGTGAGTATTACAACGAATTTGGCAATCTTTGGACACTAACGCGTATTGCAGAACCTCACTTCCACCGACCATTTCGAATTTGACGCTGGATATCAAGCCAGGCTCCAAGATGGCCATTTGTGGTCGGACAGGAAGGTATGTTTCTCTGCAGCTACCTCTTGCACCCAAATTCTGAGATGTGCTAACTGAAATGCACAATAGCGGGAAGAGTACCCTTGTAAACTCATTGCTGGGGCTGGTGCAAGTCTCTTCAGGTAAAATCAGCGTCGACGACGTTGACATCTCAACCCTGGCCAAGGATGAAGTACGATCCCGCTTTGTAGTCCTCCCGCAAGAGTCTCTCATTCTCTCGGTAAGTATACGCGAGTACGCAAAGCTCTTTGGCATTTCAGACGAGCAAGAGATCATCCAGGGCTTGAAGAAGACAGGCCTTTGGCAGACCATCGAGCAAGGAGGCGGTCTAGATATGATCGCTTCAAGCGATACCTTCTCCCACGGAGAGCGTCAGCTCTTCGCTATGACCCTAGCTTGCCTCAAGAAGGGAAAGATTGTGCTTATGGACGAACCTACAAGCCAGTAAGCAGCACACGTGACACATCTTACAGCTCACTGCTAACCTTATCAGCGTCGACAATGATATCCAGACACAGCTGCGCCAGACAGTATTCGACACGTTCCCTGATAGCACTGTCCTCTGTGTCACGCATCAGGTTGCAACGATCGTTGAGTTTGATATAGTTCTTGTACTAGATGATGGCAAGATTGTGGAGCAGGGTGATCCCAAGGAACTGCTGCGTCAGCCAACTTCGCGCTTCGCACAGCTGTACTCGGCTGGTGAGCTTTGACCTCGGGGATGAAATTATGCAAGGCATGCTGCAGGCGTCTTTGTCATGATGACGCCTGGCTTCGGGTATGCCGAGCAGTCAGTTATAATTAGATTTCTATCATGTACTTCCAGTGCTTCTAGTTCTTATTTTCGTATTCCATCCTTGTCTTGACAAAGTGATAAAAGCCCTGATATGCAACCACCATTGAAGCTGCTCTGTCTGCCCTTGCCCACAATACTGGAGTAGTCAGATGATGGATTCCTACGATGACCCTTGCGCCTTTCTTGAACATCCGATTATTAAGTCTCGATACCAAACTTTGTCAATAGCCTCCCGATGCTTCCACCTCACCGACGCCATGACTGCGTGGCCTCTGTTGGTCGTAGCAATCAGAACCAACTGCTTATCCGGCTGTTCCGTCGTGTCAGATCACTACTCATCTCTCGCAATGCCTCGGGCCCTTGCAACTCCAATGATATACCCAGATTAGACCATAGCGCTACACAGCCTGTAATTGCATTAGCGCAGGCGCAGCTCACTCCCAAAGTCCATCGCATAGCCAAAAACCAACCTAGCGTCGGATCTGCTGATGTTTGCTGCTTACCTTTACCCCTCAATAACTGGATCTAGTTTGTCACTAACTGGTCAGAGCTTCATGATAATGTTCGTAGTGCTGATATTGTCCTGTACATAACTGGAAGCATGTCCGAGTTTGGCCCAGACATGCGAGTGCATATGCAGGATGAGGGCGCACCAAACCATGTACATTGCCGAAGTTCAAGCTAGCGACCAAGCTACATACGGCCTTTCCAATGGACGTTTGCGTGGCATTACCGTATTGGTTGGGGTCCGACAGGGGGGGTTTTATCCCGCACTGACAGCCGACTCATCATCTGCAGCATGAACCGTAAAGCTTGGTTTACCATGCGGTTGGTTCTCAAACGGCCGTTGCTCATTTCCACGCTGCAGCGTATGTAGTACAAAGGCACTGTCTTTGAGAGGCACAGTACCAACTACCGGCCTTGGCGGAGGAAACGGTGAAGCAAATAACCTTTGTGCAAGTTCAGGGGGCAACCAACAAACATATACAAAACTGTTTGCTGCTACCGTGTCAGCCGTTGGTTATGCTAAATCACTCATCTGATGATATCCACGCGTCGGCGATGATCGAAGCAAACGCTACCCGTAGATTAGAGAGCAAGGTAAGGGTTATTCGCCCCGGCGTGAGCTAGGGACGCGCCGTATCTCTGGGTCGATGTCGCATTTTTACACTACGGCCTGCAAGGATATCGTGTTAGCGCCGGGCCAAGAGTCGACGATTCGATTGCGAGAGAATTATTTCCATCACAAAAAGGTTTCCATAGCATTAAATTGGTGCAGATGGAATTCTCTCTAACCCATGTAATTCCCGTGCATTTCTCGCTTTTTTTCTCCTCGCCCTGGTACCTGAAACGGGCTACCTCACCCCCATATCAAAAGGATTCGGACCCGCTATGTTGGTGCTACTGCAAGCGTCATATCATGGGCCCCGTAAAGACCATTCCAGAAACAGGCCCGATCGTCGATAGAGGCGCAGAAGACACTTAAGGACTTGGTCTTGCATCCATAGTGCGATATTTCACCAAGTATCGGCATCTGAACTATACCAGTGACAGCTAGATCACGCGCCACCCGTGATTAAATTACGACAATGGCAGTGCAGTAGCTCGTGGAGCTAGCAACCAACGCGCCGGACCCTTGCGAACTGCTGTGGAGACAATGAAGCAGTCTTCTCTCTTCTCATGTGGTGATTACCGAGCCAGCGTATTATGGCCAGTCGATGGTCGTTGTCCCATATGTATGTGCCGCTGCCGGTGGTGTCATGAACTATCCCATACTCTTCTCGTGTGATTTTTGCCCCCCAGAGTTACAAGACTTTGGAACGAATTTATCAGTATACCCCAATTTTGTTTTGACGTTTGTCCTTTTTTTGCAATGCCTTCTCAGATTCCACAATGGCGAGAGCCAATTGCCATTGTGAGCATGGCTTGTCGTCTCCCAGGCGGAATCGACAAGCCGCTGGATCTATGGGACCATGTCCGAGCAGGCCGCTCGTCTGCTACGGCGATACCCAAAGATCGATTCAATGCTGAGAACTTCCTGTCTATGGATCCTAATCAGAAGGGAGCTCAGGCCTTTAGGGGTGCTCACTTCGTCAAGAGGGATATTAAGCAGTTTGATCACAAGTTCTTTGGCATCAGCAAAGACACAGCTACAGCTATGGATCCTCAGCAGAAGCAGCTCCTCGAGGTTGTCTATGAGTGTCTTGAGTCAGCCAACATCTCTATGGAAACAATCTCAAAGTCCAAGATCGGCTGCTACTGCGCCATGTTTGTGAGTGACTACCACGACATGCTCATGCAAGACCCTGAATATCTTCCAACGTTCATCGCGATTGGAACAACACGAACCATGCTTGCAAACCGCATCAGTCATGCACTCGATCTTGGTGGACCCAGGTATGTCATCATTTCCCAAAGGGGGGCGATTACAGTGCTGACGCCTCATGCAGTGTCACCATCGATACTGCCTGTTCGGGTGCCCTGGTGGCCCTTCATCTTGCCTGCCAAGCACTGCAGGCTCATGAGTGTGACGGCGCTGTGATTGGTGCATCGAATCTGTTCCTGAGTCCGGATTATGCACTATCTTTGACGCGTCTCGGTGCGATTGCTGCGGATGGCCAGTGCAAGACGTTTGATGCTAGCGCTAATGGATATGGACGTGGTGAAGGAACCAATGCAGTCTATGTCAAGAGACTCAGTGATGCTATCAGAGATGGCGATAGTATTCGAGCAGTCATCAGAGGCACTTCATCCAACAGGTACGTCTTGTCCACTTTGATTCAACACTCAGACACTAACAGTTCAGTTCTGGTGCCACTCCAGCCATCACGGAGCCATCAGGCCGGGCTCAGGCAGATACCATCTTGCAGGCTTATGCCCAAGCAGGAATTAATGATTTCAGTGAGACAGGATACTTTGAGTGTCATGGAACAGGCACTCCTGTTGGTGATTGTATAGAGCTGGGCGCCGTTGGCTCAGTCTTTTCCGAAAGCCACAAAACCCAAGATGCGCTCTGGGTCGGTTCTGTAAGTCAACCCTTTCATTTACTATCAGCAGAAGATAAACTAACATCGACAGACGAAACCGAACGTCGGACACTCAGAGGCTGCTAGTGGTTTGAGCAGTCTTATCAAGGTGGTCTTGGCTCTGGAAAAGGGCGAGATCCCTCCCAACACAAATTACAAGACCCCCAACCCCAAGAGTATATACCCTCCCCGATGACCTCTCATGAGCTGGACTAACGATGGTTTGCTTAGTTGACTTTGACGGATGGAGAGTTCGTGTTCCAATCGCTCCCCAGCCATGGCCTTCCAAGTCCATCCGCCGGGCAAGCGTCAACTCCCTTGGCATTGGTGGATCGACCGCCCACGCTGTTGTTGAGTTCTACGAGCCTCCTCAATTGACCAATGGCTCAGTCAATGGTTCAAATGGAGTCAATGGCCATAGCATCAATGGCACCAACAGTGTCAACGGCACGAATGGTATGAACGGCCATCACGACGATGAGAAGAGCATCGACCCATACTTCCTCCTCTTCACATCCGGCGCTTCGAAAGACTCTCGAGATACCAACGAGCAGAATCTCTTGGAGTTCCTAAAGTCTCATGAAGAATGCAAGAGCCTGGCTAGTCCTCTAGTCAAAGCGCTCAATGCTCGAGGCCAGATCAACATCCGGCCATGGAAGTCGTTCGCTGTAGCCCAGTCCGTTGATGGCCTCATCCAACAACTTGAGACCAACGCACTCAAGGTTGGAACAGGCCCGACAAATGGCGGGTCACCGCGAGTCTTGTTCACATTCACAGGCCAAGGAGCTATGTGGTCGCAAATGGGTAAACGACTCTTCGATGCATTCCCTGTAGCGCGCAATAGTTTGTACAATCTCGAGGAGGTTATGAGGGAACTCCAGTCTTCCAAAACACCAACTTGGTCATTAATAGGTATGCTTGAACACATCATCATGACTTGGCATTACTGACACTCTCGCAGACAAGCTCACAACTGAGCTCTCTCAAGAAGAGATCGACTCTCCAGCTCTCGCGCATCCTCTCTCCATGGCAGTCCAGATCGCGTTGACAGACGTTCTCTCAAGCTGGGGCGTCCTTCCAGACGGTGTTGTTGGCCACTCAGGTGGAGAGACAGCCGCTGCCTACGCCTGCGGTGCCCTCACAGCCAAGGAGGCCATCACTGTTGCTTACTACCGAGGCATAGCCTGTCAGAACGCTCCATCAGGCGCCATGTTGGCCACCAGAAGCGCACCTAATTCCAAGGAGCTGCAAGATGCATTGGAGCGAAACGATGTACAGATTGCCTGCTTCAACGGTCCCCAGAACCTCACTCTCGCTGGATCTGCTGAGGGAGCCAAGAATGTGGCTGCTGAGCTCAGCACTCATGGCATTGTCTCTAGGGCTGTTGCAGTGACTCGAGCCTATCACACTCGCGCCATGAAGACTGTTGTGGATGAATACGTCGGTCAGCTCAAGGGTGTCATACAACCCGAGGCTGGACGGGTTCCTATGTACTCATCTGTTACTGGCCTTGAGCTCAAGGGCACCGAGGTTGACGCCGACTACTGGGGAGCCAATCTCGTCTCCCCGGTTCTTTACACCGACGCAGTCACGCTGGCATTGACCGCATCAGACCGCAAGTTCGATCTTTGCGTTGAACTCGGACCTCACTCTCTACTCTCTCGCCCAACATCCGAGATTGTCAAGGCCTTTCCTAACGCCCCTCAACTTCCCTTCTTCGCTACAATGCTCCGAAATGCAGACTCAAGTCAACAGCTCATGAGCCTAGCTGGAGACTTGGTTCTGAATGGGAAACAGCTGGACTTGGATCAAGTCAACAAGATCGCTGGTAAGGTTGGGCGTCTTCCCAATCACATTCAAGACAACCTTCCGGCTTATGCCTGGGACTATTCCTCAACACCTTGGACAGAGCCACGAAACAGTCAGGAATGGCGGTTTAGGAAATCGCCGCGGCATGAGATTTTAGGATCGCGCTGCAGAGGAGTGAATCCTTCGGCTCCGACATGGAGGAACAAAGTGTCCATTGAGGATGCGCCTTGGCTTGTTGATCATCAGGTACGCGAAGAAAATACACTCATCTTACGATAAGGCTAACTCGTGATAGGTCAACGGTATCGTGACATTCTCCTTCACTACCGGCATCGCGATGGTGGTTGAGGCCATGATGCAAGTACAGGAGGAGAACAAGGAGATTGATTGGACGAACCATTCATTCGAGCTTCAGGACTTCGTCTTTTCCAACTCCATCATTCTCCCTGATGAATCACACATCGACCTCTTCCTCACACTCATCCCAGACAACGATAATGCCAAGTCGGAAGAGACGTGGTATGACTTTACTATCTCGTCGCTGAGAGGTGATGTCGATATCCGTCATTGCCATGGTAGAGCTGCAGTCCTCGAATGTAAGTGCCTTATGTCAAACAGATGATGATTCAAGCTGACAATCTTCCAGCGAGCAACGACAAGGTCGCTCTTCGTCGCAGAACCTCGTGGCACCACATGCCGCTCAAAGTCCCTCTCAAAAGCTACTACAAGACTCTTGAACGGGTTGGCTACGGTTACGGTCCCAAGTTCCAGCTTCTCAATGAAGTTCGCGTTCGCCCTAGTCTCTCTGCCTGCTCCGCCAAGATCGACATGACATCGACTGCTCAGTCTCCTGTTCCCGGCCAGAGATACCTCCTACATCCAGCGATGATGGATGCAGCGCTTCAAACACCTGCCTTGGCTAATCGCTCTGGACACTTCCAAGAGATTGATACGTTACTTCTTCCGTCCAAGATGAAGAGAATCTCCATCCGTATGCCTGCTGAGAACACGGCCGTCGCGTCGTGTACTACCAACACTTCACCTGTTGGGTTCAGCAGGATCCAAGGTAGCGTTGAGTGTTACGACTCGTTGTCGAGGCCTTTCTTTGTGGTGGAAGGTCTTCAGATGGATAGAGCCACAAGTGATGACAACACTACTCTACCTTGGCTGAGACTTACTTGGAAGCCTGATATTGGCGACATCTCGAGCAGTGACCCCATGCTCAGCTCCATCAAGATCCAGAGCCTTCCCGCAGAGAAGAAGCTCGTCAACCTTGAGAACCTGGTCAAGGAGCTCATACCACTCATCGTTGAGAACGGCATCGAGAAGGGCAAAGACCTACCTTCCCATTTACTCAGCTACCATTCATGGTTCCTCGACCAGGCTGAACTTCACAAAGACCGCCTAGGAGCTCGCCACAAGCTCCAAAACGGCTTCGCAACACCCCAAGACGCCATCATGAACGTTGTCGCCAACTCGGGCATCTCCCAAACCGTCGACGCATCAATCGTATCCCAACTCGCCATTAACATGTCCCAAATCTTCCGCGGCGACGTCGAAGCCCTAGCAGTCTGGCTGGAGAACGACCTACTCTACCGTTTCTACGAAGAGAGTATCTTCACCACCAGCATGAACCAGAAACTTCTCTCCGTCGCTGAGCTCCTGGCGCACAAGAACCCCAACATGAAGATCCTGGAGATTGGTGCTGGAACTGGCGGTGCGACGACGGAGTTGCTGCGTGGGTTCTCCAAGGCGGGAGGGAAGAATGCGTATCAGTCGTTTACTTTTACGGATATCTCGGCTGGGTTCTTTGATAAGGCGAAGAAGAAGTTTGCGCAGTGGGATAGGATTGAGTTCAAGACTTTGGATGTTGAGAAGGATATTGCTGAGCAGGGGTTTACTGAGAAGTACGACCTTGTCGTTGCGGCCAATGTGAGTCTCGGATGTTGTGAAGGTTCTTCATATACTGACTACCTTGTTAGGTTCTGCACGCCACTGCCGACTTGCCTTTCGCTATGAAGAACATTAGATCTCTACTGCGAGACGATGGATACCTCTTGGTTGGTGAGCTGTCGGAGGGTACGTACAATCAGCCATGACATCAGGATGCTCTGCTAACGTTTTTACTCGCAGACCTAACTTCAGCCAACTTCCTTTGGGTAAGACCAGCACCGCATCATCTATACGGCATCGCTAACTCTTACGCAGGGACCCTTGACTGGCTGGTGGCTCCGCCCTCGATCACCCGGCCGCTCTGGCCCTGGTCTTACTCTCGACGAGTGGCGCAACGAGCTCGCTGCCGATTTTGACAGCGTCTCTGAGATTGAGGCCAAGCATGACAAGACCGACACTGAGCAACTGTCGAGCACGATCGTTATGATGGCTAGAGCAAAGCCCGTTGGGTATACTCCGCCCAAGCCGCTTTCCGAAGAGAAGGTACACATTGCTGGAGTCGGCAGCTATCTGTCCACTCGAGACCACCTTCAGAAGTATCTCGGCACGCGTGGTATTTCTGCAAGCTCTAGTACCCTTGAGGATCTCGCTTCACGAGAATGGTCTGGAGAATGGCTTATCCTCGTCGACGAGACCGAAGGGAGTTTCCTCGCCTCTCTACAACAAGAGCAATTGACCGCACTCAAGTCATGGCTCACAAAGCCTATCAAGTGCATCTGGGTTACACGCAAAGTATACCTCGATCCCCAGAACACAACAGGGGGTCTAGTGACAGGTTTCGCACGAACCCTCCGCGGCGAAAACAGTCAATGTCAATTGTACACTCTTGACTTGAGCAGTGATGGCGATATCACAGCCAACGTCATCTATCACGTCTTGGAACGGGCTCATTACTCGCACAATGACCCGATCTCCAAGTTGGACTACGAGATTGCTGAGAAGGATGGGCAACTCTGGACGTGTCGACTTGTCAATGATACCGCGCTTGAGAATGCTTATGGTCCTGCTCGTAAGATGGATGCTCCTTCGACGCAGGTGGTAAAAGCTCCTCATCACTTGGTCATGGGAGAGGTTGGTATATTGGAGAGTCTGGCCATGGCACAAAATGATGCGTACTCGAGCATTCCAGATGGGCATGTTCTTGTTGAGGTCAAGGCCGTCGGACTTGATGAACGGGTAAGTACACATCTCTTCTCTCGCAATCCTTGATCTAACATTGTCTCAGGACGGATTCATCGCACAGGGATCTCTTCCAGCGACATCATTCGGTCGCGAGTGTTCCGGCGTCGTCACCAGATGCGGCGCGAATGTCACATCTTTCAGCCCTGGAGATCGTGTCGCCATCATCGGTCAAGGGACTTTCACAACCCAGTACCTGGCACCTTCAGACTGTTGTGGGAAGATCCCTGACTGGCTTTCATTCGAGGTAACAAGAACCCTATTCTTGGCTGACTGCACATGATTAACTCTGCTACAGGGCGCTGCTGCTATTCCTACAAGCTTCGTCACTGCTTTGTACGCCCTGACAACGCCAGCGAGAACATCAACAGGACAGGTATGTACCACGCCGACTCACCAACGGACAATACTAAACCAACGACAGAAAATCCTCATCATCAACGCGTCGTCCACTCAAGGCATCGCCCTCATCAAGACCGCAACAGCGCTCAAGCTTGACGTCTACGCCGCCATCAGCGATGCAACTACCAAGCCCATCCTCACCAGACTCGGCCTTCATTCTGCCAAGATCTTTATAAATCCCACTAACACCAGCCGCTCCAGCGTCTCTCGCTCCACAACCTTCCAAGCTTATAAGCTCGTATTGAACACCAAGGCAGGTCAATATGCTGACTTTGCTCATTTGGTTGCGAACCGTGGAACGTATATTGAGATTACCTCGGGTGAGAGTTCTGGTGATTGTTTTGTACCGAATAAGAATGTCATGTTTGCTTCTGTTGATTTGGCGGATGCTTATCAGGAGAGCAAACAGGATCTTGGAATGTAAGTGACTCGATTTATGGATACGCATTTTTCGCTGACGACTTTATTAGCTTACTTGACCAAGTCATCGACATGGTTGAGAAGCGAGAGATCGATGTTGATACTTCGGTCTCGGTGAATGGACTTGACTCTCTACAGTCCTCCTTTGCGGCAGTTATAGAAGGTACTCCGAACAAACACGTTGTATCGCTCAGCGAAGTCAATGACCAGCAATTGATCAAGGTAAGTGGTTTCACTCTCTCAGCGACAAGACCATATCTCACCGTACCTAGACACGGCCCAAGACTTCACGCTTCAATCCCCACAAGACCTACATCATCACAGGCGGTCTCGGCGGTCTAGGCCGTGCCATTTCAGTCTGGATGGCAAGCTACGGCGCTCGACACATCATTCTGGCAACCAGCTCTGTTGCCCGTGCCTCAGAGTCCGGTGATCTTCTCCAACAGCTATCATCATATGGATGTAATGCCAGAGTTGAAGTCTGCGATGTCGGTGACTCCGAAGCTGTAGAGTGTCTTGTTTCTTCTATCGACACTCCTGTTGGTGGAGTTATTCACTCTGCGTTGAAGCTTAGCGTAAGTTTACCGTATGACCTTTTCATGGAAGCCTACTAACTTTAGCCAGGACTGCTTCTTTGAGGATATCACTCTCGAGGACTTTGATGCCGTCTTTGGTCCCAAGGTCAATGGCTCGCTGAACCTCCATAACTCTCTGCTCGGCCAGGACCTTGACTTCTTCGTCATGCTCAGTTCAGGCTGTGGAGTCTTGGGTAATGAGGGTCAATCCAACTACGCCGCAAGTAGTACTTTCCTCGACACCTTTGCCCGATACCGTCAAAGTCTTGGACTTCCAGCCTCATCTGTCGATCTCGGCTTCGTCGAAGATGTCGGGAACATCAGCGAGCGTCCCGAGATCCAAGCCTCGCTCTTGTCCCGCGGTCTCAGGCCCATCACAGTCCGAGATGTCCTCCGTGTCGTCGAGGGTGCCATCGCAACCGGTTCACCCAAGAACCTCATCACAGACTCTACCTACGATAGCTTCGTCCAAAGCCAGATTGTTCTCAGCTTCGGCATGATCGACAAAGCCACAGCAGAATACCAATCCTGGGCTCAAGACCCAAAGTTCGGTCTTCTACGTTCTCGAGCCGCTGACAATGCTGCTCTTGACTCCGATGCTGATTGCGGAGAGAGTGCAGTCCAAACAGCTGTCAAGGCCTTCCGAAGCACTCTCGGTCGATTGGGCGATGCGCCTGAAGGCAAAGAGGCAGCTTTACAGCCGTTTGTTTGCACTGCTCTTGTCGCTAAGTTGGCGCAAGTACTGTCGATCAAGGTTGGCGATATTCAGCCTTCGAGATCGGCGATTCAGTATGGAATGGACTCGCTTATCGCGATTGAGGTTCGGTCTTGGGCGCGATATGCGTTCCAGATTGATTTGCCTATTAATGACTTGACGAACCCGTATAGTATTCAGGATCTGTCGGCTAGGGTTTCTAGAATGATTGTTGGATGAACATGATAGGTCTCTTTAGTGCTTGGATATACCACAGATTGGGGTGGCTCTTGTCTTTTCGTCGCTCTTTGTTTACAGTTTCTGCGTGCATTTTGTTTGTTGTAGCCTCACGATATTTATGACATTTTATTAAAATACACTCTTTGCTTCTGGGATCATATGCTTCCCGCATAACTGTATTCGTCTATATATATGCCCTTACAAGATATCTCTCCCTCCTTATAATCACGCCTGAGACCAACCTTCGCAACCAGCGAGCGAAAGACAATGCTATACAACACCAAAAATATGCAATTCAGTCCCATCAGAGGTTCTAGTCTAGAGACTTGCTATTCCGTACCCAACACGATATCCTTCCTCATCGTGGCATAGAAGATTCCGACACAGACGTCGACACTGACGCCGAGACTGAAGCCGGCGCGGAATTCGATGGCGTTGATGATCCAGGTGCCGGCTTTTGGGCACAAAAGGTTATTCTGCATTATTGTCAGCGGTAGCTCTCATACAAACGAGGGACTTCATACTCACAATGTCATAAATGAATGGTATTTCGTATTCCCAATCTCCTTCTTCACATTCACCAGAAACTTCTTAACGTCCTCCGGCGACCAGCCCAAGCCTTGTGTAAAAACAGGCATGGTCAACGGCTCAAGAATAAACAACCAATTCTGCGTCATTAGATGCCCAATGCGCTGTAGCTTCTTCCCGGGATAGCATGCATTCGTCGGCGCACCGTGTCTCGTCTCGATGACGCGCTCAAAGCCAGCTTCTTGTAGGTAAGGCTTGAACTTTTCCGGATATTTCAGCGTTGTACCGAAATTCCTCATCCCTTGTTCCATTAAGTCATTCCATCTTCGGAAGTGTGTGCCGTTTAATGAGTGATTTGGTGATTGTAGAAGTGCGATCCATTCTGTGAACTCAACCCATCCTCCGGGCCTGAGGTTGTCAAATGCCGACTGGATTAATTTCTTCTTATCTCCGATATCGCCGATTTGTCGAACGTGAATGAAATCGAAGTTGCCGCCGTTGAAAATATCCCAGTCATGTGTGATGTCGAATGTTTTAAAGCTGCAGTTGGATTTTGTATATGGTGGATGGACTGGTTCAATGTCGACGCCTAAAACTGAACAGGAGGGGTATCTCGTGGCTGTCCAATGTTAGCATCAGTAACAGAAGAGCCATGAGGCCTAAGTCGTACCAAATTCCTATTGCATCAAAGTCAGCAAAATTTTACACCAAAAGATTTCTTCAGAACTAACCAATGCCCATGTTCCAGGTCCAGTACCGACATCAAGCACTCGCTTCGGCCTTAACGTTATTGGTGATAAATGAAGTCCTTTGAAGATATTGATGATAACCGTATGTTGAATGACTAAGCGCGATCTGGTCAGTAAATCCGCGGGTTAAAGAGTACCGAAGCATCGATCGCATCATACCATTTCGGTCTTGTTCTTGCTAGACCAAAAGCGTATTAGTATCCGAGTACCCGTATAAACTTGCGATAACGTGATTGCCGCAACATACCTGGCTATTCGGCACCAAACCGTACCCTGTTCGTCGTCGTTTGGTTAATTCTCGGATGCTACTGCGAAGCAGGGGAGGGGGAAGACGAACGAACAGAGGATTTGGTGAATTTGGCGACGAATGCTTGGAAGAATCGTTTGGACCGTGACCCACTGAGACACATTAGCATGGGAGCAAACAATGGAGCCAACCCACCAATCAGCGAATCACCCTCTCTCTGAACTGATCTGATCTGTGAGACTTACCGTTCCATAGGCTTGTAACTGGCAATAAACTCATCCGAAGAATCAGAAGAGTCCTCTATACTGTTCGTCTTAACGACATGGTCCTCCCTTGCAGCCGCTGCCGGGGAGAGTGTTTGCCGGTCCCATCCGCCTGAGCGTCGGGTAACAGGTGTCCCGGGGAGGCCCCCTGTCTGAATCTGGCTGTCACTAGACACGCTAGAGGCGTAGTTCGACGACGACGAAGCGGTGAGAGTCGTCTGTGCAGGTGCAGGGGGCCTCGCCATGGCTGACGACTGTAGAAACTCCGTGGACCCCCCGCCAGCGCCGCCGCTTCGAGTCGAGCTCGAGTCGCGTCCATTGTTGTCCATCGAGTGAGCCATTTTCGTTGCTAATAAACACGGCGGGCCGCGCCGAAGCCTAACAGCTTGGGGGGTTTTTTGCGTTCGTCGTTCGTCTCCCTTTTTTTTTTCTTTGCTAAATTATTTTAGTTTGACGGATGGTGTCGATTTGAGGCAAAAGGGTAATAAAAATAAAAATAACTTTTTGTCGGCTGTCAGTTGCTGCAAGAAATATATGCAGTTCTGACGTCGTCGGGTTCCAAATGGCACAGCAGAACCAACACAAGACACGGGACGCAGAACCTGTCTGTCGCTGGATGGGGTCATGCTACTCTTCTATGTATGTAGGAAAAGAGGGAAGGAAAAAATTGTTCCCCGAAGTTGGCTGTGTTGGGTACCGAGACGGGCTGAGAGCACCCTTGTTTGTTTGTCTCGTTCTCTAACGGATCATCAAAGTGCTAGCCCTGTCAAGTTTAGCTTAGTGTCCTCAACTGACAAACGGCTTGTTAGCTCTGGCCCGCACTTTAGAGTTTATCACATTGTGCGTAGCATTAGTTTCGAATCCGTCACAAAAGAATGTGACTGGACTGGGTATTAATAGGCGTTGTTTTCTCCCATGTTTGCTTTGTGGTCTCGGGCACAAACAAGATACCGAAATCGCGAGTATGGAAATTCGCTGATCTACAGTCGGTTCTTTTCCAGCCACCGAACTCTGACCACAATTGCGACACAATATTAGTTATAAGTTGGAGATCAATAACTTGAGGTGCAAGATCCCCATGTCATTTGTTATCTCATGTCCTTGGCACCTCATGCTGTTTGCTTCAATTATTTGTTATTTTTCACCTTGTCGCGTGACCCATATCTAGCTCCATTCAATTGCTCCAGGTTTTGACAGCAGATCAGACTATTAAATGTCTCTCTATATCATCTACAGGCCACCCTTTCTTACGTATTAGTGTATGTAATTATTGATGGCATTTTCTTTATTCCCGGTATCTCGTGGAGCTCATCGTAGAGACCTCTTGTTTCTTGTTACTGTCCTAAATACACTAAATCACAATAGCTACCCTGAACCCAGACTATGATCTTAACTAAAGTATTATTTATAAAGATGTAAATTTATGTAGTAGCAGACTAGCTTTGTGTCTTGCATCCGCAACTTGTATGTGTATATAAGTATGTTATAGTTCCTGGTTGTAGTGACCATGCCGGTCAGGAGAGAAGAGTCTGCTTGTTTTGCTTGTAGGTTATGCTTAGTGTTACTGAAGACTGCAATTTACCCCAATAAGGTAGATCTACTAGACCCCAAGTAACATCAAGACCATGTAGGATGATTTGCTAAGGCTTTGGAGTCAGCCTGATCATCGGGGTAAAGTTATCCCATCGGATCCTGCATCCCACCCAAGGATCCTCGATCCAGGACTGCCCCCATGGGTTTATGAGTAAGTACTCTATGTTTGATTATACCTTGGATCGATCTTGCATTGTAATAAGATCTCTAATGTGTTAGGTAGAAGGGCCATCCTGCATGCTAAGATACAAGACCTGATAGGATGCCGCCAAGCAAACCATCCCATCCTTAACTATCCATTAGTTCCCTTAGGATCAAACAGTACCTATCTTGTAGCCTTAACTCACACCGAAGCCGCACTTTCATTACGCCGGAGCCCATAGTGCAGTACTATATACTCGGCTTCACGACCAAGAACTCGAGCACACAAGCGCCATATTATTCCGAGCTGTAACCAATCATTTCGATAAAATGTTTCCAAGATCTAGTCCATATCTCTTGCCTTTCGAAAAGCAAGGTTCACTGAGACGCATGGCGAAACACGATGACATCAACAGTTGGCAATCAAGCCTTGTGGACCTGTCTCCCACGTCGGCGATCTCTAATCACTCACGAGACTTGACCGATGTATGATCTCGACGATTATCGAACTTTAAGCCAGAACTGAAACTAATTCGCCTCAGTATCTACAGCTTATCCTGACAGCGAGGGTACACGAGGTCGCCAAACCTACCCCTCTAACAAAAGCACATGGACTCAGTGAAGAACTTGGATGTAATATTATGATGAAACGGGAAGATACACAGCCCGGATACTCTTACAGGTTGAGGGGGATATATAACAGAATGGCCAACTTGGATAAGGAACAGAGGTGGAAAGGTGTGATAGCATCTTCGGCGTGTAAGTCCAGACTCAGAGTACACAAGCCCGTATCTAAATTCTCATAGCGGATGCCCTAGCTGTATCTCATACGGCAAAGAAGTTTAGGACCCCATCGATAATTGTTTTGCCAGAGAATACTGCAAAAGCCAAGATCAAGGAATTGAAACGACTTGGGAGTACGGTGAAGTTACACGGACTGAGTGCCGATGCCGCGAAGGAGGAGTCCTTGCGGCTGCAATCACTTCATGATCTGATTGTGATGCCCCAACCTGGAGATGAATATGTCATCGCAGGTTATGGGACTATCGGACAAGAGATAATACAGCAAGCAATCCACCCTCAGATTCAAGCAGTCTTCTGTCCGATTACTTGCGGAACCCTGATAGCCGGCCTAGGCATATATCTAAAGCGCATCGCTCCCGATATCAAAGTCATCGGAGTACAGCTCCATGATTCAGCCGACCTCTCGCGCTTGATACACTGCAAAGGAAAGCCGACCTTGGAAGAGTACTTACTATCGAAGAACGTCTGCCAAAAGACTGCCCGGATCTGCAGTGAGGTGATAGATGACATAGTCCAAGTCACTATGAACGAGGTCCTGATAGCAATAAAGAACATATACGAAGACACACGGCAGCTTGTCAACGCAGAAGGTGCACTAGCTGTTGCTGGGATGAAGAGCTGGATTACGTCGAATGGACTTGTAGGATCGGAAAAGGACTTTATTGCGATCATGTCAGAAGCTCAACTCGACTTTTCGGAGATATCATCCATTGTCAAACAAGCCTCGTTGGCTGAGATGGCGAGGGAGAGCGAGAATGATAGTGAGCTAGAAGCACTGGCGCATAGTGCAGGGACAGCATCGACTTGTGATGGTGGCGGATGGTCCAGCAGTACGACTGTCGTTGGCACTGAAACTACCGCCAGCTTTACATCTGATGTTGACGGCAGTCTTTGGAATAGTTAATACATGGAAAGACCATATAGATATATAGAAGTAGGAGCAATTACACCAAGTGGTATGACGTTCAGTGTGATCTGAAGCATGGTTCTTATGAGGTTTCTAAATTATAGTCGTGAGGACCCATCCAAGTTTCTTGTTGTAAGTAAAAGTCTCCAAGTCGATCACAAGGTCCAAGCTTACCAATGTTTGCGAGAATCAATGCTTGGCGCTGTATTAATTAACTGCATCTGGAAATACGCTGCGCTGGGCCTGCTGACAGTTCACCTGCAAGATGATTACGTGACGGTCATCCGCCTCATCCCAAGCCTAAACCTGAGATTAGATCTGAGCTACCAAGCATATCTGAGATTGAGATGCCTTCTCATGTTGAGCCACTACTTGGCCCACCTTTGTAATTATTATAACTTGTTGGTGAGAAGTTTAATAAGCATCGATGCTGGGTTGGAGATCTCGATTGACCGATGAACCGAATCTGTATCTCGCTCTCATTATCTTGGACTTCTAAGTTTACGATAAATTGTATAAAAAGGGAATGTGTATCTGCCATAACAGTAGATATCATAACCTCAAACAAAGCATACCATACACACTCAACCAAGATTCATTTCACAATGAGGACCAGCCTTTTCCTTTTGGCAATCCCGCCAGTGGCTGTTCTCTCAGGCGTTACACCTCCTGTTCGCCCTCTCCTAACCCCTGATAATGCAAATCTCACCCTCAATGGCGCAGTGAGTACTTTCTGCTGCTCTCTCAAGTCCTTCACTAACATCCTCCAGATCGACTGGTATCCTCTAAACTTCAATATCTCAGACTCTCAACACAAAGGATGGACTCAAATCGACGGCTCATTCTGGATCAACGCCTTTGTTCATGGCTCAAATGGTCACGATTACTACATTGCCTCTCACTTGATGAGTTACGCTTCCGATATCGAGGGCTCTAAGCCAGTGTACAGAGCCTCAGTGCTTGATCTGACCGATCCCGCGACTTTCTACAAATATGATCGAATCGCTCCGGAAAACACTACTTTTTGGACTGGCGATGGCGATTTCCGGGCCAACTTTGAAGATTATGGAATGGAATCCATCGACAAGAACCCGCTAAGCGGTCTTCATACATATAGTTCCGCGGAGAACGTCGACTTTGATTTTGACTTCTTTTTCACATCTCCCATATTGCTCAACGCAGCTCTCAGATCCTACCAAGTTGGTGGCGGACTTGGCTGGGAGTGGTCAGTTCCCCGAGGACGCACCGAAGGCTCGTTCAAAGTCGACGGCGAAAAGGTTGACATCGTCCCCGAAAAGTCCTTTGCGTGGTATGATAGGCAATTCGGCTCACTCCAAGACTCTTTCGATTGGATTATGCTTCAATTCGAAGAATCAGACTGGTTGGATATCTCGCTTATGTGTGCTTGGAAGTGGGATGACCGCGTGGATGGCCAGAAGATGTTTGCTACAGTCAGGAGTTCGGTCAACGGCCGAGACTCTGTGGTTCCTATAAACCTGACAGCATCGAATACCGATGCATGGATTTCACCAGATACAAGGCTGGAGTATCCGCAGGTATGGACCATTCAGTGGGAGGATACGGAACTCCTCGTTACGAGCCCTAGACCTGATCAGGTTATTGAGGCTGATGATGATACCAGGTTTCCATCGCAGTTTAGTGGCTATGTCGACGTGGTGGCTACAAAGTCGGGATGCACTCCAGTCAGAGGATTTAGCGCAGTTGATCGCATGAAGATCGAATAGTCACTACGTTAATGGTTTGTAAGCTTCAATAGTTGACTTGCGAGAGACTGGAGGCAAGACTTTCAGGACCTCATCTTCAAGACAGAACTGGATATGTAACTACAGCTATTAGTCAAGTATACAAGTGAGCATATGGTCCTTCCAATTGATCATCTCCCATTCTCGAGACTCTTTGGTGAGCTAAGGATAAGCCATAAGTCAACATGCTAATCGGGGTATAATCCCTCCGAGCTTCAAAGGTCGGAGCAAGCCACGTCTTGGGATTGATCCTGCTTGATATAAATTACACCAAGTATATAGCGTGAAACCTCAATCTCAAAACCATACATATCAAGCTGCAACAGACAAAGCCATGGCTGTACCAAAGGGCTTGGCTCTGCCAAACTTCAATGCTGTGTTTATGCAGGTTCGTCTTAATGACTATTCTATTTCACGCAGGGGAGAAGCATATACTGATGCAATGAAGAACAACCAAGAGAGCGATTCTCAAGACCCAATCCAAGCTCTGGTAAGAAGCCTATACTGGAGGCAATCTCTGCCTCTACTCTCATCACGTCAAACCGGAAACGTCTTTTCCTCTTGCACAAGCCTAAGAACCTCCAACTAATTCCCGTTTGAATGAGTACAGCAAGGTGTCCCATACGCCATCCGCAAAGTCATAAGCATAGCCAAGATCAAAGTTCACATTATCGTGGAACCCGTTGATGCAAGCGATGCTTCCTCAAACTACCGATTCAAGCTCACATCGTCCGTCATGGGTCTCGGCATCATCGGCGCAGCACCTCTACGAGCCGTTGGCTTTCAAACTGACAATACTGACGTGCGCGTGATGGATGGTGTCGAGCAGGAGAAAGACGAGCCCATGATAGGCAAGACAAAGAGTCGCATTTGGATGTGTACTCTTGAAGAATTAATGAATGAGCCTAATAGTATTGGGCAGGTCGCTGAGTTTCTTAAGCAAGGCTGGGAGGGTTATGATGAGAAAACATCAAAGGTTGTTCGGATCAGCATCAAGAGTGCGGGGGCTGGTAGCGCTGAACCGTGGCAGAATGAGCAGGTTTGGGGGGTTCAGAAGGGGAGATGGACGGCGCGCGTTGCGTTTAGGAAGGGGAATGTTAGTGAGACTGCGCGTATTTTGTACGACTATGTCGCTTGAGATGCCAGAAGACTCAATGTTCATAATTTGCAAGGATCCCTCACTAGGTACGCTCAATGGTGATCTTCACTGAATTTGAACCGAATAGCAGCCCTACAGGCCCTGCGCAGTGTTCTCCAGTGGATGTTGTACTGGACGATGCACTGAAGTTACCATGGCATGGGGGCAACAGCGCTATGGTAGAAGCGACTCAGTGGCTCATTCACTAACCACAGGCAATACCCGCTGCAAATGCAGCCGATCTAACGTCTGCCCGACATGTATCGCGGACTTGAGTTTGCTGAGGGATGATAGGATTAGGATTGCGGGATTACGGGATTTTTGGAGTAAGCCGCAGGATTATAGGGATTGGCGGATTGCTTTCTCCCCAACAAACGAGCGGACAAATAGGTGTCCGATCCCTAGAATGGCCTGAGAAAAGTGACTTCCAGGCGCTTGCTGACGCAGCCAAGCCATTTCTTGCGCCTCATAACGCGATTCTTAGTGGTTTCTCACTGAGAGTTCTCCCTGTGCGGACGAATTGGCCAAGTCGCAGCCCGAAGTGCTTTTGTATATATAGAATATTGTAATGTTTTGTGTCATCGTAAGGAAACCCCTCTTGGCCATATTGATCAATTTCCCTTTACAGGTGATATTCAAGGCCACCTTTTGCAACTGTACAATGATGAACCTTGGCTCTGATGGCTTGCGAAAGAGGGTCGCCATCGTGGGCGCTGGTCCCCTGGGCTTGATCGCAACCAAGAACTTTGTCGAAGAGGGCTTCGACGTTACCACGTTTGAGCGGAATGAATATGTTGGAGGTTTGTGGCATATTACGTCTGATCCTACGCAAACTTGTGTACTACCTGGGACGATCACGAATACATCAAAGCTCACGGTATGTCTCCCAGCGATAAACAATTGGTAGAGGTACTGACGATTCCAGGGCGTTATGACCGACTTTCCCATGCCAGAATGTAAGCCACCCTCTTGTCGCTCATTTACTGATGTGCTGCTGACATTTACAGCATACCCCATGTATCCAACTGGCGAGCAGATTGAAGAGTACTTCCAATCATACGCCAGAGAGTTCAAGCTCATTCATCACATCAAATTCGGCACAGAAGTCGTCGGTGTCTCCCGCGATGAGACCTCCAAGATGTGGCGCATTTCATATCGCTCAAGCAGCAAACCCGATACTGGGATCCAAGAAGACACATTTGAGCGATTGATCCTCGCCACTGGATCTTTCACCAAGCCTTCAATTCCCAGCGTCAAAGGCATTGAGGGCTTCAAGGGTGAAGTACTCCATTCCCAAGCCTTCAAGAACCCCGCCAAGTACAAGGGAAAGAATGTTCTTGTTGTTGGTCTTGGAAGTACAGCTGCAGACTCCATCTCTGGCTTTCACAGGGCGGGCGCGAACAAACTCATAGTCTCTCATCGCCAAAAGGTTCTCATCTTACCTCGCATCACCAAAGACAACAAGGTCTTGGAGTTCACTCTCTCATTTCGCCTGCTTCAATTGATCTTCTTTCTTCAAGAGGTGAATGCATGGCTCATGTCCATCATCTTCTTCAGCGAATTGAAGAAGATCCAGCAAGACAACTTTCCAGGCCTGGCGTCGCACCCTGCTTTTACAGATGGACGCAAGATGCCTGGGCCCAAACACATGATACCGACGGTCAGCGATGATTTGGCTGGTTATTTCTTGAGCGGAAGGTTCGTATACAGGATCCATCCCACACGTTCACACTGACATGAGGCAGACTGCGAAGTGCTCCAGGCATTGCAGAGATCAACGGTCCAAAGTCGGTCAAGTTTGTCGACGGCAGTGAAGCTACTGATATTGATCTAATACTCTTCTGCACTGGTCTGTCACCGGACCTGGCTTCATTCGTACCCAAAGACTACGACCCCTATAACGTGGATCTATCGCCCAGCTCATTTGCAAAGCTTCAGCCTCACTACACAGCTGATAGACGTGTCGCCCGTTTATACCGAGGCTTCATGTCAATTCAGTGTCCTCACCAATTGGCGTTCCTCGGAACAACACTGGCAAAGCGACCGGCCTGGCAGCTCTACGACTTGATGACCATGGCATTGGCTCAGCTCTGGGGAGATAAGTACCCAATGCCCTCTCCCGCAGAGATGAACAAAGACGCCGAAGCTTTTATTGACAATATCGTCAAGCTGAGCAAGGGCGGCGATGTCAAGTTCACTGGTGTCATTGGTCACAAGGAATTCGACAAGTGGTTGAATGAAGTCGCTGGGACGGGTCTTTATGATCGTTTGGGGAATTGGACCAACGGTAGATGCTGGAAGCTTTGGTGGAAGGATAGAGAATTGTATAATAAGTTGATGGCGGGTATTCTGTCAGCTCATGTTTTGAGATTGTTTGACACTGGTCGGGGGAGAAAACCTTGGGCTGGCGCGAGGGAGGCTATCATGGAGGCGAATGATGCTGCCGACAACTTTGGCAAGGACAAGGCTTGATATGGGAAGAACATTATTTGTGTTTGAAGAAGAATGTTGGATGTCACTGAGAGAATTGTGATTGAGAAAAGGGGATATTGTTGTGCTGATTAGAGTCATGAGATACCTAACATTAGCCTTATACAACAGCCAGTGGAGTGCACTCGATACAGATAACTTCACACCACTTATCAACTGACCGCCTCCATCCACCCATAACTCCAAGGTCTTGTCTTCCACCCTTGACCGATCTGGAAGTGTCTCGGCAATCACCTCGGGACGTAGGTTCGCTCTTCCAGGTAGTTTAAACTTTAACACTAGCGATTCAAGACCCTTGATTCAAGGGTCCAACCCAATGGCCACGCACTGCACCTTCTTGGCGAGCTCCGCGGGTTCCGACCCTTGAATGCCAATCTCCCGTGGATAAAACGGCCTCGCATCCCCAGTATCGCCAAGCCTTTAGCGAAAGCGATGACCCCATATCAAAGGACACAGAGAGGTTTACGACGACGATGCAACGGCCGACGGACTTTCAGTGGAAGTCCGTTGATCGGAGTTTTGGCGACTCATGGAGTACGAATATGCAATGTGACGGGCCAATGAAGTTTGATGATAGTGGCATGGGGACTTCGAAGGAAAGACGGAGGCATATCCGGGCGGCCGCTCACTGGTTACTAAATCGTGGACTTGCACCGAGCTTATTACCCTGTCTTGAACCAATACACAGACTTGTCATACAGACATCGTCTTCGTGTTCGAATACTTCCTCGGCATTACCGAGGCGTTACCTACCAGCCCTGATACCACGATCATGATAGCTGGCAGCGACTGGGATGAGAGCACACCGACTAAGCAGCTTCATGAGCCCTGCCACATCAAGAAAAGGCCCCAGTCATCTTAGAATAGAGTCAGAAGTAGTTGACAAGCTGTAGACGTGAATTGGGAGAAAGTCAGAGGAAGGGGGTGTTGTAACGCTATGCTCGAATAAAGCGCGGAAAGTGGAGTGGGAAAGAAAGGATACACCCTCAGACGAAGCATGCTATAGTTCAGGGTCATCCATGGTACCCAACGAAGCTATCAGCGGCATTGTTCACAAGGAGAGACATTTACCTCGGTCTTCGAGGGATGTGGTGCACAAGGGACATTATCATCATGGCAAGATGTGTAATAATCACTTTGTGAAATCAGCTGGGATCTGGAGGATCTTATGTCGAAGAAACGGATGTGATGTTCCCCCTCTGTGGATATCTGATGTATTTATAATGGGAATACTCCAGAAGGGCAGGTATTAGTTCCCAAGCAGAATACAGCATCGTGTTGTAGTTAAGGAGGTTAATAACGGTAGAAACACCTGATAGAGAATGTAAACAACTTTCTATTATGTTCATGTTTTCGTCTCATGAAACTTGGAATAAGTCAAAGGCTTATTCCTACTGACATCCCACTCGCAGTTGATATACTCCTCAATATTGCCGAGGCGTCGCGTACCAGCCTTAACGCCGTAATCAAATTTATAATAGCTACTATCGTTAGAATGGCCAAATATAGACCTAACCCAAGCTAGCTCTATTGTACTTTCCCAGAATGTTAATCCCTCGTAATGCAACAATGAACAGAACCAAGCTAACAATCTCTAATACTATAACAACAAGACCTGCAATAAAGGTATAAGACTGTAAAGTAATAGTTAATATATATCAAGCAACAATTACAGGTCGGTAGAGGCTTAACATACCAGCTCTGTGCACAAGCCAGCCCAAGGAATATAACTCTGTCGCGAGCTGTTCCGGCATGACCAAGACCAAAGGTCCCAGTGGTTATTTCGAAGGACTTCCTTATCGACGATGAAGTAAACCGTTGCGGCAATCCAGCCTGCGATGACAACACCAGAGCTGGAAAGGACGGCGCTGGTATGTATCAAGCCATCACGCATAGATCGGAACTAATCGCCTTGTTAGACCATCTTCAACCAAGGATCATACAACCAAGAACTAACGAAGCTGAGGCGCGTCGCTAGAGCCACCATCTGAATAAAGGATGCAAACGCCGCGATTGCCAGCATCAACCACGTCGAGAGCATCTTAATCGACGCCCAACGTGTTCTCACCCAACCGTCCTCGTTCCTATCCACAGAGTTATGCGTCGTCTTCCAGACACTGACTCCATGGGCTAGAAGACTCAGGATGCTGAGGTCAAGTAGAAGGATAAGAACACGCAGGGCCAGCCTGGTGGTATCAAAGATACTCGCGCCCTTGGCCTGCGGCGCACGGCGCTGCTTGAGGAGTCGCTGTGTATCAGAAACAGGACGGGGACTCTTTTCAACATATCCGTTGTCGAACTCATCGTGAGGGTCGAGCCGGTTGGAGTAAGACTCATAACCAGAAGGCGTACTGAGATCCATGATGAATACTAAGTCAATGATGTAAGCTTAATTTGGGATCTTCAAATAGATCTACCTGCACGGGACCTCAATGTTCTTATATCGTCATTTAGATCAGCGGGATTCATGAGTAAAAGAACTTTCGTAAAACTGTCATGCCAAGTAATCCTGTCATCCGCATTTCAGCCCTCGCCGACACCGCCTCCTTGAACAGCCAATCATGCAACACCTCGTTTCGTCCGGAGTAAGCTGACTGTGAGCCCTAACAACAACCATAATCCTTATATCTAAGCATAAGGAATTGCATGCTGGCTGATTCTAGCCTATTTGGGGCAGGTAAATTAGCCCTGATTATTCAACAAATGTTTAGCGAGTTGCCAAAAGCCCTTAGGCCCATCTAAATAAATCCTCTCGGGGAGGCTGAGTAATCTGTCAGCATAAATGGGTAGGTTTGATTGGTTGGAACCCGAAAATGTTTATAATTAAGTGCGGCTGTGTCCAGCCTTATCATCGGCGACCAGATGACATGTTGAACTAATGCAGTATTGCTGACGGCTTGTCAAGTGGTTGTCCGAAATACGCGCACCGTCGCGAAGTAAATCTCGGATTCTCACGAGATGATGAAAGATGGATATAAGGACGAGTATTGCACTGAGAAAAGAACATATCATCACCAACAACTTCAAACTTTATCTCATCAGCATCTAAGACTTATTGCACTTAATACCTTTATTTTATTCCTTAGAGTTTCTAAATACAAAGAGTACCAATCAAAATGCAGTTTTTATCAATCCTTCTTCTCGCCGGCTCTGCACTCGCCGCTCCCCGGGCTGCTCAGTCATCTCATCACGCTCGAGGCGACAGCATCGATGACATGCTTCCTCCCATCGTACCCATCAACACACGAAGTGGTGACCGAGACCTCATCTCCAAGATCATCACTGCCCCTACCCAAGCCGAGCGCGTCAAGCTTCTAAACCAGCCTGGCGATTTCGTCTTTGACTTCAAGGCTGCCACCGGGGCTGGAGAGGCTATTGGCAAGGGCGGCAAGTCTATTTCAGCTACTGCTCTGACCATGCCCGCTCTCATCGGAAACGGCGCCTCCATGACAGTCGCCTTCCTTGGGCCCTGTGGAATGAACACAGCTCACGTCCATAACCGAGCAACAGAGCTTAACATCATCGTCAAAGGCCGTCTTGTCACAAATTTCGTGGTTGAGAACGGTGCCAAGCCTATCGCCAACACGATGGATACCTTTCAGATGTCCGTCTTTCCCCAGGGCGCTATTCACCAAGAATTCAACCCTGATTGCGAGGACGCTGTGTTTGTTGCTGCTTTCGACAATGCTGATCCTGGTGTGAACCAGATCGCTCAGAACTTCTTCGCTCTTAACGGTGATGTTGTGCAAGCAACTTTGGGCGGTGTGCAGACTATTGATGGAAAGGATATTGAGTCTTTCCGCGCGCATATTCCTGCGAACATTGCTCTTGGTATTGATGCTTGCTTGAACAAGTGCGGTATCAAGAGGAACTCGAAGCGAGATATCAGCGAGCTTCTGAATTAGATTGGGGATTGACGTGGTTCGCTTCTGGTTATGATTTCACTGGTAGATATATTGTTTTATGCATTGGTAGATATAGAGTTTCATGTACATATTCAGCTCCAATTCTGATGCGCAAGTTTCAATTCAATTCTTGGTTACTCACCTCAAGCTATTGGTTCTTAGAAGTGATACTGTCTCTGTGTCCGAGGTATAGTTGGGCTGTCTCAAACATCTTTTCCGAGAGATTATCACCAGCTGGATGTCTCTATCACAGCTGCTTTCCAGCCAACTCAAACAAAACCTTGGCCTTTTCCGAGATATCATACATATCCATCTCAACGTCAACAAGAGTCAGGCCCTTGCCCTTCACGAATCCCTCAGAATCAAGAACCTCATCTAATTCCTCCATATTCCTCACTTTACAAGATTGAATCGGATATCCCGCCGGCGCATCCCCAAATAACTGCGGGGCAGCACTATAGTTCCAAGGCGCCACGTCGTTGTACGCCTCATTCATTCCATGGATGTACCTCTCATACGTATAACCGCTGTTATTAATGATAAAGATGATCACGTTGGCACGCTGGTGGATAATAGTGCTGAGTTCCTGCGCTGTCATTTGGAAGCTCCCGTCTCCATCAAGAAGAATCGTACGGCCTTTCGACTTCATGACTGCTTTTGCTTGCGAGACCCCAAGAGCGGCTGGAAGCATGTGACCGATTGAGAACCACATTCCAGATGCGATTAGCTGAGAAGATGATGGAAGGACCAGATCACGGCCTCCAATGATTGGTGTCGCATTGCCGAGGAGGACTGTGTCGTTGGGCTGTAGGTGTTTGTTCAGATGGATATAGAACTCATCTTGGATGATATACGCCTTGGGAAAGACCTCGAACTGTGGTTGATTCCGAAAGTTTCCCCATGAGGATGTATCTTGGAGTGGTAGCTGTGTCTTATCAAGCTTCTGAGCCATCTCCTTGAGAACATCTTGAACGTTGACAGGCTCGTCCTCTATATGATTCCTGCCAATGAGAGTCATGACATTTCGATCTGGCAACACCGCCCAACCAAGTGTTTGCGTGTCAGAGAACTGGCATCCGAAAGCCAAGACGAGATCTGCTGACTTGACCTCCGCTGTCAGGTCAACCGTTCCGATCGAGCCTGAGTAAACGCCGAAGTAGTTGGGCAGCGAATTATCCACCATGCTGGCTCCTGATGGCAAAGACACTGTAGGAAGGCCTGACTTTTGAACGAACCCGTTGATCTCTTGTCTGATTGTCTCTGCGCCTTCAGCTCTATCAACGATGATAAGAGGTCGCTTGGCCGAATAGAGCTTCTGCAGGAGATTCTGTGCCATTTTGCCAGCGTCACGGTTGTGAACCGCGTCGGGATTCGGATCTATCGGGTTGTCCAGTTTGTCTGACAATACTTCCGTCTCTACAACATCTGACGGCATCTCTATGTAGACCGGCCGGCTGTGGTATATCGCCTGAGACAGAACCTTATTGATCTGAGCAGGCACCTCCTCCGGCGTCGTCTCAGCAAGATCAAGTTGGGCAACAGTAAACTTCTCCGCGATCTCGCGGTAAACCCCAATCCTGGAGTCAGCCATGGTATGATGAATATGCAAATGCGGGTTCTTCCCGCCCACAGACGAACACGAGACTTGTCTTGCGCATCGCGAGGGCGTTCCGACTATGTGAACGACTGGCAAATACTCCGCATAGCTTCCAGCGACGGCATTAGCCGCACTTAGCTCTCCAACGCCATAGGTCGTGATCAAGGCGCCAATTCCAGATCCTTTGCGATGGCGTTGAGCTCGAGCATACCCATCTGCTGCGTATCCGGCATTTAGCTCATTGCAGCATCCGACAAACTTGAGCCCTGATCGAGGGAGATGGTCGAGAGCTCGCAGGGTGAAGTCACCGGGAACGCCATATACGCGTCTTGTACCTGCTTGTCTGAGGCGCGTGAAGAGATAGGATGCTAAAGGGATCTTTCTGTTTATCATGATGCCATACGCTGGGAGAGTTCGGACAGTTGAGAACTGGCAGCGGCATAAAGTTGTCGGTGAATCATTTTACCGGCAGCCGGGTTGGCGATCTCATTCGTGGACGCCATGGCTTGTCAGCCCTATTTTCCGACATGCCTACCGACAATTCTACAAAACTATTGCTATGTCACTTTTTGGGCTGCTCTCTGTATCTCGAGTATTACTAGCCCGAAGATATAACCAAGATATGTTGTTTGTAACTCCTGGGATTCAGTCTGACAGGTGGGGTACTCAAGTTGGAGTCCGCTCTTTATTGGGTTAGCTTAGCTCTCATAGCCCTTACCTAGCGGCTGGCCTCGACATGGCGGGGCTTTCTAGGGATATTCTTAGCACTAGCCAATAGACAGCGACTGGGAGAGATCCACTAACTACGGCGAATTATCATAGTAAGCAGGTTTAGGGTAGTTTCAGTTCCTACGATATTTCCGCATACAATGTCAACATCAATGTTAATTTTTCTACCATGTAGCTATTTTGTACCTTCAATCTACTTTGACTCACTGCAATGATTTATTTACTTTGTCTACTAATTCCTAAAGTGAAGCCTTGAATTTAATCGTGGTGAAGTCCCTGTGCTATGGGCAGTTAAGGGTAAGTCTGCCTTTGGGTTGGGCATCACGAGTCTCACCTGACTCAAATTTCACCCTACCTGATCCCCCCTTCCATGATTTCGAGTCATTTAATCATTACTCATTTTAAACTTGATCCTTCAATTTGATCTTGGCGCCCTGACCCAAGGACGGTTTGGTGTTCATGCATAACCCGTGGATCATTACCCTGTTGACAACTCACGCACTACTCGACATGCAATTGGCTCCTTCGCGACATGAAGCAACAGGCACCAGTATTCCAAATGCAGGTCTCATCCTTGGTTCCTAACCAAGTCCACACGATCTGTATCACCTTCTGTTTCGGTTTAGACCAAATTATTCCCAGTCGTGCCAAGTATTTTCGGGAGATTAAAGTTTAACCCACACACGGAACAGACACTCGGACGTTCGGCTCCGAAGAGGTCTGATGCGTTGTAAACGATTATCCACTGACAGCTCCACTACGACGACGCTGTTGGAGCCGATACGCTGTCCTCGGGGAGTCGGTGGGAATTCTATCAGATAAGGGAAATAACCCCAACGTTCCATCGAAACGTCAGCTGTCACACGTGGAAACTTTAATAGATGAGCATACAACCTATATCGATTCCTTGCATAGCAACGCAAGTCATGCACAGTCGTATCAATACTACTATTTCGCACATTCTCTCCACGGACTCTCCGTAGCTTCGTCATCACTCATGATCTCGCCTAGCACAACATCTCATTCGTTTCGTAGCGATGAGCGCGCTAAATATGCCGTGTAGCCGGGCGTTCCACCAAAGGATCGTGCACGGGTCACTCAGTGTGCAGCACCCTCACAAGGCTGAGTGCCTGTGCCACGCCGCCTTTTCCATTTATGGGCTCACTAACATCTGACGATCCGGATCGCCTTCAACGTCATCGAGTGAATTGCCTGAATCGGGAAGGACAGGTCTAGGCAGCCGAATATCGTGAAACTGTAGGATCTAGCGCAGATTTACAAAAAGCCCGATCGGCAGTTGACCTGCCAAGGCTGTTGTAGTTGGGCTGGACCCTCCGGTGGCTTGTACACCAAGCTCCCCACTATCGTCGCAACGTTGATGATAAGATCGCTTCATCACTCAGCCTTGGTTATCTAAACGACGAGAAGGATCACAATGATGATGCTGATGTTCAGTATCAAGGAAATGAGGGAAAAAGTGCTGATCCTGCTTGATATGGTACTCAGCTCTGACGAAATCGTACTGTAGTTGGGTATATAAAGAAAGAATTGTCCAGTGCCAAGATGTAATATCATCAAGCTTTAAACTCTACTCCTTCAATATTCAGACTACCCTTAGACTCTATCACCATGCGTTCTGTTCCCGTTGCATTGGCACTAGCAGCAACCGCTGTAAGCGCAGATGTACAGATCGTTTGGAAACACGCCAAAGCATCCAGCCAAACCGCACTTAGCGTATACGACGGCTCAACCCTGCTGGCTCAGAGCTGCTCGAGTTTCATCTCTGACGCCCCCAGCAGTATTGACTTTACAGATGTCGATGAGAACGGCTTTGGAAACTTTACTGTCGGCGCTAACAAGTACCTCGTCCACTCCAAGGCAAAGTACTCGGGAGGCCCGATTTGCACCAAGAAGTTTAGCGCTGAAGCAACCGTTGTGGAGTGCTCTGGGCTTAACTGGAAGCCCAATAAGGCAAAGATTGAGGACAACTGCCATGACAAGGATGAAGCTAAGGGTGCTCTCCGGCTCTTGAGATCCAAGGGTTCGGCATCGGGCTTTGCAAAGCGCGAGGCTAATCCTATCAATGATCCCCCGGCTTGCTCAGTCTTGACAAGGACGTCCCTAGTTGGTGATGGTAAGCTCTTACTACTTGATATGGTAATTCGTGTGTTAGTTTACTGACCTGGATGGCTCAGGCAACCCCCACCAGAATTATTTCCATAAGCAGCTTTCGGTAAGCTAGTCCCGCTGGAACCCCATGCTTTGAACCATCACTGATGAGGCTCAACTTGCAGGAAGTTGTAAACTGTGGAACCGCCCAGTCATGCAGCGTTGGCAACTCCCAATCCGTCTCGTACACCATCGGCTGGACTGCTACCCTGACCCCCGTGAGCTGGATCAGCGGAGGCTTCTCAGTCTCCGAGAGCTGGAACACTGGAAACACCTACACCTGCACAGGTAGCGCTGGCGAGGATGTTTGCGTCTGGTACAACACTGCTCATACAGCCTGTAAGTTATACAAGGGTTTTCGCGTGCAATGCCCCACAAAAGAAGCGCATCGACTAATTGACCAATAGATACCGTGCAGAACATGGAGAGAGACTCTTGTGCCGTTGGTGGAGGCTGGGACTCGACTGGAGATCCGTTTGTCATGTACTCACCAAACGAGTCTAACCGTGGCGGCGGTTACTACTGCGTCATCGGGACATGCAGGGCCCAGGGCGATAACTACTGGGATTACAGCGGCCGCGCTGGTGGTCCTTAGATGGGATCCTTGCAATTCTGTAAGGTTGGAGCCCGAGAACCCGATGATCCGGGTGAGCATTACCGCCAGTCATATCTGACTTATTTTGCCCAATGAAATACGTTGATAACATCACATGGAATCATTGGAGTGAGGTGTCGGTGTAGGTGGATTTGATAGTGCATACAGATTGTGATTTTCCAAACTCTCTTCTCTAGTGTATGTATATAGCGGAGCCGTAGTGACTGGAACCTTGTTTATAGTTCTGATTCAATGACTTGCATTCCCAACTAAGATTCTCAACGGTTTTAGGGTTCTGACGGAACTACCAACTGAACTAGCAAGGGCCTCAGATCATCGTGATACAGGGGTTGCGGCTGATACGGAAAATTCATGTTTGATTTATCGCCATAGCTTCAGAACGACCTCTCTCTAAACTCAACCATTGGCCCATTTCGTGCACATGTAATATGGTCATACAGTTGAAACTCTCCAGGCCTGTGTCTACCATACTCGGCATTCTCATTGCCGGCTCCAATATCCTTCATGCTTTCAACCACGTTGAAGTCCATCTTCCAACAGATGATAGCCATAGCAAGACTAAGTTCGGCATGAGCAAGTGCCCTTCCAAGACAGACACGAGGTCCAATGGAGAATGGAACATGAGCATCTGGGTTATGAGCACCAGCATGCTTTCCCTCTGATAACCATCTCTCGGGTATAAACTCAAAAGGGTCATAAAAGTACTCCTGGTTGTGTTGGATACTGAAGAGACCGGTTCCAACGTTGGTACCCTCGGGGACGTAGTGACCGTCAACGATCATACCGCCCTTGAGGACCTCACGAAACGGCGCTGCTGCAACTGGGGGTGTTAGGCGTAAGCATTCCATGATACACGCGTAGAGGAAGCGACATGAGTTGAGGGCTGGACCGAGACAGATCTCTTCTCGGGTTGAAAACCTGGAGCGGACTTCACGAGTCAGACGATCCTTCTTGTCAGGGTTTCTAGTAAGATAGAAGAACAGAGACGCCAAAAGGGTTGATGAAGTGTCAGAGCCTGATGTTGTTAGTTGAGTGTAGGCCTTGACGGAAGGGTACTCACCAGCTACGAGCATCAGAATACTCTCAGCGACGATTTCATCCTGGGTCAGTTTGTTTCCTGTAGTTGGGTCTGCAGCATCGAGTAAGCCAGACAAGACATCATCCCCAGACCCACGCTGCACTCTCTCGGTGACCAAGTTGTGAGCAAATCGCAAAAAGTCCTTCCGTCCAGCCACGGAGTTACGGAAGAGAACCTTGTCCATACGACGCCATACAACATACGGCCACTGAACGATGACGCTAATACGCTCATTCGAGCGTGCAAGCGCAGGCGGGATATGACGGTACCACGGACTTCGGATCAAGTCGAAGTTCTCACCAAAGACAATGGATGTTACAAGGTCAAAGAAAAGATAATCGCCTGTGTAACACAGCATACGCTGTCAGCGGGGACCAGTAATTACGCCGAGGGGCGGACGGCCAACGAAAGGGCGAGCTTACACATTTCTGACATGTTGAACGGTTTCGACACGGTGTTTTCTTTGCCCGTGCTAGCGGGACAGACGTATTCGCAGAAGCGATCAATCATGCCTGTGATCTTGGGCTCGAAGGATCGGATGGCTGAATCCGATAGCTTCTGGCTCAAGATCCGCTTTTTCCATGCGTGCTCGTGTCGATCCATCAGGGTGAAGGTGCTAGGAGTTTTGTGGACCATGGCCAGATAAGCAAGGCTCTTGCGCACGTTCTTGTTATGGCCGTAGACATCTAAATATAGCCAGCTAGCATCAGTATTATGTATAAACTTTGAGGTTCTAAGCGAAGGGGAATAACCTTTGTATGACTGAGTCGTGTTCATGAGCAGGTAATTTGGCGAGTAGCGAACATATGGCCCTGGTGCGCAACGTAAGCATGTCTCTTACTGCAGCGAGGCGAATGAAACGCTGGGTACACGAACCATATTTCTCATGACATTTCCACATGTCGATATGCACGTCCCCAATCCAGGCGTGGTAAGCTGCGCGGAGCCCTGTAAACTTTCCCCAGAAGGGGCCGGGGTACTTGGCCAGAGGATGGAAGAAGGCGTAGTAGACGACATAGCCAATTACCTATTGCAGGTTAGCCGCCGTTGCCAAAGGCTTGATGTCTCCTCAAAACTTCACCGGAGATAATGCAGCTAGCAGCAGGACGATTAGTAAAGGCGGTGGTGTGATAGATCTCGAGATTCTGATTGCGTAGGGTAGCCAATGGGTTTTCATATGCGACATGGGCATGTCCCACGAAGGTAGGGAGACTACGCCTTGTAGGTCGCGAATCATGGCTTGGCTTGGAATGTTTTAGGTTGATGTGGCGGTCAGTGATGCCGATGGTCCGAAGAATTGGAATTATAATAGTGGTTGATCAAGAACACATTTTTGTAGCTGTCAAGTCTCTCATCTATCTTCTTGAATCCATCACGCCAACATGATTTGATGTGGAATTATTCTCAATCGGGCAAACAGTAGCTGTCCCAGGTGGTAATTGCAAGGGATTCTTGGATTGCTGGAATACAGGATTGAGGATTGAAGGATTACGGGATCTTTCTTTTTTTAATTGTTGAATGCCGTGCATCCATCCATCTCTGAGCGATCATGTCCTATCGTGCCGTTCCGTGCCGTCTTCTGATAGTCTTTCCCCTTCCGCACTAAAAGTGAGTTAACGCGCGATGAACCTATCGGCGCAATTTCTGGTGTAACAGTCCCGAGTCATTAGTCCCCTTGCAGTATAGATTCGGGACTCGCCGCAGTGGGATAATCGTGGGGTGGGTGAATAGTGCTTGTAAGTGTGAATGTACACTGCATTAGAGTAGCCCTTTGTGATGAGACATGCCGCCCTGGGCTGGGGCTGTCTCCCAGGGTTGCGTGCGGTGAGCAGAAAGCCAATCAAGGTGCCACGCGATATCCGGATACTACTCCGTTGCTTCACCAGGTGTGGCATCCATCAGCGTATGTGCGTGCATTCTGGTTGGTATGGGGGGCATGATGACCGCAGCACCGGTAGGAGTCTACATACTTAAGCCCTGGGGCACGGGCTGGGGCTCAGCTCCTGCCAGTAGTCTATCTCCAAAAAGGGAGGCAGTAAGCCTTATTAAGCAGTGCGTGTATGCATGTTCCAGTTTTTTTTCTTGTTTGCTGACCGAGAAAAAAACAAAAAGTCACCTCAACATAATGTCATTGTCATACATGCTCACTATTCTGGAACAGAGGCGCTTCTCTCTGCCAAGAAAATGCTCACTAATTGTAAGAGCCGCGCAACCTGATTGGCCACATAATCCCCGGCTCTGCTCCGCCTGTCTGACTCGTTCCCACTGTTTTGAGCTCCACAGGTTTGGTTGGTTTGGCTGGGTTGGTTTGGCACGAAATGCCGGGAACAGACCAGATGACGCGCAACTTTAACCCAGGTCGGGGAAGACAAGGGTGAGCCATGTCTGTCTGTTTTGCCTCTAAGAGGCAGGTTGTATCTCACTTATTAACCGCTGAACTTTGTTGTGCATGATGGCAAGACAGAGCAGAGACGCACGCATATGCTAAGGTATGTATGCTTCCCCTGCAAAAATCCCATTGAGGCCCGGGGTTGAGCTAATAGGACACCTCCATCTCACCCCATGCATGAGACAGAGAGTCCTAGAGAGACCGTGAAGTGTATGTATCTTTTTTGACGGGGGCCAAGGTTTCGCGTATTCAAACTTTCGTTTGATCGATACAACGCTCACCACATGCCGAAGGGGTTGTATGCTGCGTTTTTGACAGGAGAGACATGTTCCAAGTACCCATCTCCGCAGAATAATCAATGAATCTGACACCTACCGGATGGAACCCGGCTTGGCGATCAGGCCCTTTCGAGAGACAATGTGACGGCCGAGTCTGTAGATGCTTGACGTAGGCAGCTAATCAATCAAGTGCCCCCAATCTTGTACACGCTGTTACACATCATACGATGAGTACGTTATAAACAGAGTTCGCGCGAAGCACCAAAAGACAAGAGCACTAGCCAGAGATTAATGTGTTATTCCTTTCGTGATATCTCGTCCATACATACATACGTACATACATTGTGCAGTGCATTGCTCAGCCTTGTTTACCCCAACCAACAACAAACAATGTTTCCTCCAGCAAAGAACGGCAGAGACAGGCCAATCGTTGCTGACTGGATGGCGGGTGTCCAGTCCCTTCTTCCCGCAGTGGACTTTGATCACCCCAATGACAGTGCTGAACCTAATCGTCATCCGGATATTAGTGGTGCGTACCAGAACAAATCCGTCTATAACCCCGCGGTCGCATATAGCTTCACCTCACCAAAGCAGACCAGGTCAACTGATTTATTGTATTATTTTTAGCCATTGATTTTTCAACCGACGACTTCAATTTCGCGACAGATCTAACAGACGACGTATTCTCAAACCGACTGCCTCTACTATGCGACGATACATTTGACGATTTCTTTTCATTCGATCACGATGCCAAGTAAGCCAAGATGCACGTTGGTCCCATTCATGTAAAACACTCTCTAACCAACAGGATCTTATCTTATAGTGGCAGTGACAATTCCTACCCCATCTCCCCATTGACAGAGATGGCCCAATCAGCCAACACGCGCGCCGACGACGATCAACGCAGTCGCAGCCCCCGATCCAAGCGAGCCAACACCACCTCTTCCACTACTGCAGGAACACAGCAGCAGCAGCGTGACGCACCGGATCTCAGGTGCTGGGACCACGGGTGTAACGGGCAGTTGTTTACGACGCTGAGCAACCTGAAGCGGCACCAGAAGGAGAAGTCGAGCCAGCGGCCCTCTTACCCGTGTAATATGTGCGGAGCCATCTTTAGTCGTACTACGGCGAGGAATCATCACATTCAGAATCAGAGCTGTAATAGAATTCGACGACATTCTAATGGGAGAGTACGGCCGAATAGAGCGTTGAGGTCATTGACGCAATAGCGGGGATAAGGGTGATGGTCTAGATCGATGTTTCTTTTTCAATATATTGATGGTTCATTTGATGCTATGCTATGATCTTGGCGGTGCAAGTAGCGATTCGTGACTCCGCACGAGATGTGACTCCGTCGCCCACCAAATACTGCAGCGAAGAATGAGTTGTGACAGACCCCGCAGAGTGATATGTAGACACTCTCGTGGTGCTGATGTTTCTGTATCTGCACGATTCAAGGCCGTTTGGAGTTGTGCGCACTGCGAAACGCATGTAATGCTGTTAATTGTGGATATATCTTGCGGCGCGGTACCGCGGTCTCATCGGTGTTCCCTGCTCATACTCGCTATCCATTCCGTAGCTGTATTTCACATACGACGTTCGCATACGCCTGGATCATTGAGTAGTAAGTTATATCGGTTGTTTCCCCGTCCTAGGTATATATCTCGTAATGCTAGGTACCGTGGTTTCTTCTCCGCTCTGTTCATACTCTCTTCAACTCCATTTCAACAGTAATCATCATCACTAATAATTGTCTTTTCCTACCTGGAGTTTCTCAGCTGCCAGAATCGTCGTTGAAGCAATTGTCTTGCCCGGATACCTGCATTGACCTTTATTTATGCCGGAAATAGCATACTTTGGTAGCCTCATCGCTGTGCAAGATTGACTTTCGTTAATTAATTCCTTCGCATGACTGAAGTCAAATTGATGACATGCATAGACGATACGACCGAAAGAAAACTTAGAGGCCCCGGAAGACTAAAACGCCACAATGAGATCTTTATTCGAGGCCGTCCAGCATTTAAATACTTGGGAGAAGCACTATTTGATGGCGTGATAGAGTGAGAATAATACGTGCACGCCGTGATTGCATGTGAAACTAGTCTGAGGGGCTTAGCTACGAGGTCGAGAGAAATGATCAATGGTCATAATTGCAGGATATGACGAATCAGGGCTTGCTTTTAGAGGGATAAGGGTGATGCTATCCCACTCTGAGGAGATTTGCTATGATTGATGTCGTGCCGTTGGGGCATTTGAGTCCGCCGAGGGTCCGATGACCATGACCGAGACTCCGTCGATAGTGAGATATCTGTTAAGCAGCAGACTCGCACACGTTCATCGTCAATATTCTACAGAAACGATAATACAAAACCGTGCTATTTCCCTCACAAGATCTCTGCCCCAAAAGGGTTGTCTTCCGAAGACAATTTCATGAACCTTCTTGATCACTTCACTTCGGCAGTTGAGGCATATTCCCCCCCACGCTTATGTCCGGATCTCACACAAAAGTCTCAGATCATATTTGCATCTCGATTTCCCTATCGCTTACCATCTTCTCCCTTATCTCAATGAACCTAATCCCCCCAAAGTCCCCCTATTACTGCACTGTACTGTGATGCTGACTGCCGCTTACGGTGCTGCTTTGCGCCACATGGGACAATCCTGCCGATAGCGCCGATCCTGATCCTGATCCTGAACTGATCCTGTCAGCCCCTCCTAACACACTCCACGCCAAAAATGCCCGTCCTAAACACCCGTTACCTAAGCTCCATACCGTAGAATACAGCATCATATAGTTAAACAGTATCGCAAGCAATGCAATTTTCGTAAAACGCAATCATTATACCCCAGAATACCCTCTTCCAATAGTTTCATTCTTTGCACTGCAGCACAATGGCTCACACCGACGCTTTGCAGGATATCCTGCACCTTGAACTCGCCAATGCGCTGCACATCAGCACTGAGGAGTTGAACCTCGACCAATCATTCCTCGTGCAGGGTGGAGATTCCCTCTCGGCCGTTCAGTTCCTCAGTAAATGTCGCCTGCGAGGTATTCACATTGATATCGTGGATACGGTGCAGTGCAAGACGATTGCTGAACTTGTTGAACGCATCATCTCCAAGCATGAGAGCAACCCACACAATCTAATCCTCAATGATCGCATCGGAAACAGTGACACGAGCACTTCTTCGTCAAGCTCTGACGATGCTGCTTCTGCTACGGGGTCTGATAGCACTGATACTGTTCCTGATGCACGGTTGAAGCAGCTTGCTCAAGATCCAGCGAGGCAGATCGAGAGTATCGGCCCTTGCTCTTCTATGCAGAATCGTATTCTTATCAGTCAGGCTGTTAACCCAGCTGCATACCAATGTCGCTTTATTCTCAGGATCAAGTCAAGTGTACCGGACTCTTTGACTGCTTCACATATCGCGAATGCATGGCCTCGAATTGTCGCACGCCATTCAAGTCTGCGAACGACCTTTCTTGAGAGTGAGACTCGTCAGTCAACATTTGACCAAGTTGTCTGGACAGAAGTCAATCCCAAAGTCACCATCCTCCAAGACGAAGCCCAAGTCAAAGCCGACGGCATGCTGAACTCGTTTGAGAACGGCAGTGTTCCCCATCACATGTACATCTACGCCGCATCCTCTTCAGAACTCATCTTGAGACTTGAAGTCTCACACGCCGTCATCGATGGTCGCTCCGCAGATGTTCTCCTCTATGATCTCTGCGCAGCATACGAGAACCAACTCCCCGACACAAAAGCCATGCCTTACACAGACTTTGTGCGCATGGAGGAGGATAGTTTTCAAGACGTTGAGCGCATTGCAGATTATTGGCAGAATTATCTGCGTGATGCTGAGGAGACGTATCTCGCAAGCGTGGGCAATAAGCCAAAAGCTGGTCTTCACACCCTCCAAGATCGCGTTGACATTCCAGCTGACGAAGCTCGTCGCTTCTGCGATGCTTACGGTGTCACCCTCGTGAGCGTTTGCCAAGTTGCTTGGAGTATCGTTCTTCGTCTCTTCGCCATGAAAGACGACGTCACCTTTTCCTACGTTAATTCCGGTAGACAGACGGACCTGCCTGGAATTGACGGAGCAATCGGTCTTTTCATCAGCAGTTTGCTACTGCGGGTCAAGTTCAAAGACGACCCTACAGTCTTGGACATGCTCAAGACTGTTACAGACGATGTGTTCCGAGGAATGGCGCACGATAAGGTCCCGTTGATGGCCAAGGGAGCCAAGCTTCCTACGAGCCATAAATGGGGAAACTCGATCCTTTCGTTCCGAAAGGAGTGGAAACCCAAGTCTACTGGGCACAAAGAGTTGGAGATGAGCTTTTTGCGAGGTGTTAGCCCTACAGACGTAAGTTCCCGACCTCACTCTCGGTTCTTTAGAAAGTGCTAATATGCGATAGTATGATCACTCTATCAATGTTGAGATCGGCGAAGGCGGCATCGCTGTTGACTACGACATCTGGACATCAACGACCAACCAAGCAGACGCCGCCAAGATGCTAAACTGCTTCCTCGAAGCAATCCGCTTCATCATCGCCAACCCATCCGCCAAAGTCAACTCCTTCGACGGCATCTCCTCCAAAGACGCCCAGCATCTTCGCGACGTCAATGGCGAAGGCCGACAACCCGTTGCTTCGTGCATACATACGCTCGTTCAAGAGGTGACGGACCGTCAGCCTGATGCTACGGCAGTGTATGCCTGGGATGGAACCATGACGTACAGAGAGCTTGATAATGCAGCGAGTAGTCTTGCAGAGCGTCTTATGAAGATGGACATTGGACCGGAGGTTATGGTGGGCATTTGTATGGACAAGTCGCGATGGGCAACTGTTTCTATGCTCGCTGTTCTAAAGGCTGGTGGAATTGTTCTTCCCCTCGGCGCAGATCAACCTCTCTCCCGTCTCCAAACTATCCTCTCCGACACAAAAGCCCCCATCATCCTCGTCGACAACGCTCAGCTCGACCGCCTCAAGGATCTCGGTCCTCAACAACTCATCGAAGTCAACGAAGATCTCTTCCAAACCCTCCCCTCCGCTTCTCGCTCTGCGTGTACCACTGTTTCTACAGACAACGCTGCTTGGGTCGTCTACACGTCCGGCAGCACAGGTACACCAAAGGGTGTGGTCCTGCAACACTCTGCTCTCTGCACGAGCATCACATCGCATGGAACTGCCTTTGGCGTCAAGGGTGCGCGGGTGCTTCAATTCGCTTCTCACACGTTTGACGTGACGATCCAAGAGGTCTTTACCACGTTATGCATGGGAGGCTGCGTCTGCGTACCTTCAGAAGATGATCGCGTCAACCATCTCCAAGCCTTCATCTCCTCCGCCAGAGTGGACTTCCTCTCCCTGACATCCACTGTCGCCGGTCTTCTCGACCCCTCTCAGCTTCCACTGATCAAGACCGTGATCCTCATGGGCGAACCCGTCAAGCCCGCTGTTCTCGATCTGTGGAAAGACCAAGCCTCCGTTCTCGAATCCTACGCCCCATCCGAGTGCAGTATTTACGCTACTGTATCCCCCCAGCCAATGAAACACATCTCTCAGGTGTCTGTTCTCGGCGTTCCGCTAGCGAGTTGTTTCTGGGTCGTTGATCCCAAGAATTACTGCGGTAAGGTTGTGGGTAGTTAAAAGAGGCTTTAGCCCCCAGCGCATAAAGGTAAAGAACACCAATAAATACATACAGGCAAGATACTCATTACCCTTACTATTACCTAGGATCTTAGTTTTAGCTAAAAAGTTAATATCTTAATAACTAACTCTAAAAGTATATAAATAAGTACTACTACTCTTTTATAAGGATAATTAGGCTTAAAGTATATAGAATATATATAAGGTAAGATACTTAATAAAAGCAAATCTATTAACTTAAGATAATACCCTTAAAATAACTTTTATTATAACCTTTACTAAGACTATATAATAGCTAATTAGCCAGTAGCCTATACTACCTCTTTACTTCTTAATATATCCTATACTATATAATATTACTAACCTACCTTAGAATTATTAGTAAAAGCTTAGAAGCTATAGTAGCTATAAAAGGCTTTATAAGGAAATTTTA
>JAAOAG010000494.1:0-30947 GCA_013186755.1 Fusarium begoniae
CCCCTGACAACACCCCCCTTCCTCCTTCCCTCTGTGCCCCCCAAACCCAGAGGCCAGAAAAATATTTCAGATTCCACTACCAGTCGCCTTCACTTCCTCCCTTTCTCTTCTCCATCACAACATCAAACACCTGTGTCTCCGCGCAACGCACCGTCGTCTGTCTAATCTCAACCTCGTTTCTAGGGCACGAAGCTACCCTGATCAAACTCCTCCTTATTGCACCAGAGTTCAACCTGTTCAACTCGCAGCCATCGTTTCCGAACGCTCCTCCACCACAGGTCCAAGTTCGAACGTCATAATCAATCTAACCACCAACCTCATCCACCCACCGCCATCATGTCTGCCGCCAACACTACTACCACCACCAACAACAACATGGATGCTGCCGTTAATGACGTCGCAAACACTCTGAGCAATACCTCACTCAACAACAAGCCTGCCGATGACAAGACGGCCGCCAACGAGGCCGCCTCGGCTAGCGCTGCTGAGGGCCGTCGCCTCTACATTGGCAACCTGGCCTATGCGACAACTGAGGGGGAGTTGAAGGACTTCTTCAAGAGCTATCTTGTGTAAGTTCTATCTCCTCTTCTTCATCATCTCCTTACCCGGCTTCTTTTATCTTTGTATCGCCTTCTGTGTTTCATGCGATGAGCGACAAGCTGGAGACACGTGTCTTCGCCATCGCGACGGGCGCCTTCCCTAGCCATCATATGATGACAAATGATGGCAAGCACGCGTGAAGCTCTTTCCCAATCACCAAGTCTTGGAATGGAAATGGGTAGCTAGTGTCCTTGCCTGTTGTGGCTCGAATCGTAGCTGCCTCATTGATTCCACTACTTCGTCATCAACAGCCGTCGCTCCATCACCCTATCATGGATATACCTTCAGAAGTACTAACGTTCTTGCCACTAGTGAGTCTGTCTCGATTCCTAAGAACCCCCGCACCGACCGTCCTGTCGGCTACGCCTTTGTCGACCTCTCCACTCCCACTGAGGCTGAGCGTGCCATCGAGGAGCTCTCCGGCAAGGAGATCCTTGAGCGCAAGGTTTCCGTTCAGCTCGCTCGCAAGCCTGAGCCCGCTGGCGAGAAGCCAGAGGGTGCTAACGGCGAGGGTTCTGGTGCAGAGGGCTCCCGTCGCCGAGCTTCGGGACGTGGCCGCGGTCGTGGCCGTGGTCGTGGAGGCCGCACTGCCCGCGCTGGCCGTGTGAGTCATTCTCCAGTTCTGGTATACACGAATATTGTACTAACCATGTCGCAGGAGGGTGCTGAGAAGAAGGAGGGAGAGACTGCTGAGGCTGTTGCCGCTACTGAAGATGCTGCCCCCGCAGCTGCGGCTCCTGCTACCGCTGAGGTTTTACCATTGACCGACATCACAAACAAGATCAACACTGACGCGAACACCAAGACTAAGACTCCAGCTCGCCCCCAGCGTGAGCGCCGTGAGCGGGGCCCTCCTGCTGATGGAATTCCTTCTAAGACCAAGGTCATGGTTGCCAATCTGCCTTACGACCTGACTGAGGATAAGGTAAGAACAACTGACCTGTCTCGTCTTTGATGCAGTTTTCTAACAATATAACAGCTTATTGAGCTTTTCAAGGCTTATGAGCCTTCTTCCGCCAAGATTGCTCTCCGACCCATCCCCCGATTCATGATCAAGAAGCTTCAGGCTCGTGGCGAGGCTCGTAAGGGCCGTGGATTTGGCTTTGTTACTCTGGCTTCTGAGGAACTCCAGCAGAAGGCTGTCAATGAGATGAACGGAAAGGAGATTGAGGGTCGTGAGATCGCCGTCAAGGTTGCTATTGACAGCCCCGACAAGACCGACGAGGAACAGCACGAGGGTGATGCTACCAACGGTCAGAAGGAGACTGCCCCTGCTACTGAGGTTACTGCCGCCGCCGCACCCGCCCCTGCTGCTGGTGCCGAGGCGGCTACTCCTGCTGCTGCCACCAAGACTGAGGCTACCCCCGCCTCTACCACCCCTGCCACTACTGCTTAAGTTATGGCTTGGCACGAATTTCACGGGCATGAACTAGGTATGCCACGATGATAACACTTACGATTTGGTACGCGATTTTCACGAATTTCTCTTACGGTAGATTCTCGCTACAACGATGAAAAGAAAGAATGAGGTATTCGACCTTGCCGGGATCTTGGGGACGTAAGCAAGAGCGAATCGAGCTTTCAATGAATCTCGGGTGGTGTTTACTATCAGTCTTTATCACTTTTTCTCATCAAACACTTAATATTTCCATGATCGGGACACAAAAAAGCTCACAGGCCCTCTGTTATTTTGTATTTGTATCACCTTTTCTCCGTCACCCTTCTGCGGGTTGTACACTAGTTTACACCGGAGGCGGCAGGGGGAGAGAAAAGTTTAGCGGTATTATAAAGGGCGTTTTGATGAGGCTGAACAGGCCTACGTGAATTTTTAGCCGCTTGTATGTGCAAAGTATATTGCTGTAATGGTGAAGGTATTTAATTCGTGGTAACGCTTTGCTCGACATCATAGGGACGAGACAAGTTGATAGTGGAGTTTGCCCTTGAGGATTATGGGGGCGCATGGGAAGAGGCGTCATAGCTTTGGATGACAGGATGATAACGGATATGTCAAGTTGCCTAACGCGTCACCACTGTTTTGGACCATTTGCATGCAGAAGATTGTGGGAGTTGCAAATGAAAGACTTGAATCCATTGTGAAACGTACAGACTGATGCTGGACACCTACGTATATACATACAATATAGCTCACGTGGCTAAGGGTTCTAGAACTGGCCTTAATGATGTTCTGATAGAGTGTAGCGAATGTAAGGTACCTACCTAAGGTATGGATGGATAAAAATGCCCCGCCAACCTTAGCCCCTTAAATGGCCGGGAGCAGTTGGGCATGGGGATATAATAAAACTTAGGACCTCGATCCTAGGTGACAAAAAGCCTTAGGTAAACTTAGTATAATTTAGTACATATTGAGAAGATCTTAGACTGAGTATTTTTAGCACCTCAATTTAACATCAGAAGTCTTGCACCCCGCGGGTTGGGGCATCTCATGGCAACGAGCGGGAGGAGCTGGCCCCTAGGTTGGTAGCCATGGGCGCTGAGTGGGTGGTGTGAATGTAAAGGCAAGGTACCCTATGGCACTAGCGCCCTCAGATGTCTCCCTTTGTTTCTGTTTCCATTTTCAGGTGTTTCCAGCCCATCATAAAGATCCATTGCACGTACTAAGTTATATCGTGCCCAACATCCAATATAATCGACGCTCCAATATCTCACAATAGCACTGAACCTCTCGAAATGGCATCTAAGGGCATGTGGGAGGTCGATCCCGAGACTCGGTCCAAGGTTCGTCCACCACCATTCATCCCCTTTCCTACTCATCTAATCTCTCCCCATCCTCTCTGTGCTTTGCGCTGCAGTCACACATGCTGACGCCGATACTGCCTATAGCTGGCCACTCTCCAGAAGGAATCAAAGAATAATATCTGCTGCGATTGCAATGCGCCCTCTCCCCAGTGGGCGTCTCCCAAGTTTGGCATCTTCATCTGCCTCTCGTGCGCTGGTGTGCATCGAGGCCTTGGAGTCCACATTTCATTCGTCAGAAGTATTTCAATGGACGCCTTCAAGTCGAGCGAAATCGAACGAATGCGACTGGGCGGCAACGAGGGATGGAGGAACTTCTTCGAAGAGCATGAGCAAACTAAGATGATGGGCATCACATGGGAAGACTCGACTATTGCAGAGCGATACAGTGGTGAGGTCGGTGAGGAGTGGAAGGAGAGACTGAGTTGCAAGGTTGAGGGCCGCGAATATGTCCCTGGTGCGAAGAAGCCTGTGCCTGCGCCCACGAAACCCGCGTCGCGAACGGGAACTCCCATGAGTGGTAGCTCGCGCCGCAATGAGAGTCCTGCAGCCGCGTCAGGAGGCGGAGGCGGAGGCGGAGGCAAGGTCAAGGTAGATGACCAGTACTTCTCAAGGCTTGGAGCCGATAACGCTGCACGACCGGACCATTTGCCACCCAGCCAGGGAGGAAAATATGCTGGATTTGGAAGTACTCCTGCGCCCAATGCTTCGGATAACGACCTCAACTTTGGTGATATACAGAAGGACGCTGTCGCGACTCTGACCAGGGGGTTCGGCTGGTTCACGTCAACAGTCTCAAAGACCGCCAAGACTGTTAATGATGGCTACATTCAGCCCACTGCTAAGCAGGTATGTCACGTCTTCTTCCAGGCCATTCTGCCTCCCTTATCTCGGAGTCTTATCTAATACATCACAGTTTGCTGAAGGCGACTTTGCTAAGCAAGCTCAACTGACCGCTTCCGCTCTCGCAAAGCAGGCCCAAGCAGCGGGCAAGAATGCACAGGAGGGTTTCACCAGATTCGTGGAAGGTCCCGAGAACCAGAAAAGTCGAGAAGCCCCCCTGGATGAGAGCAAGAAGAGCTTTTGGGATGAGTTCTCAAATCTGGCTGATCAAAGACAACCCGCCAACAACTCAATCGGCACAAGTGCTATGGGAATGGGCAAGAAGAGTACGGCGGCTCCACCACCAAAGAAGCAGGATGATGCATGGGATGATTGGTGAGCGGCAGCGTAGTCGTCGTCTCGGCTGTTTCGAAGGATGATTTGTTGGCAATCTAAGGTACCTAGTTGGAGCATTGGAGTATAGGCGTGCCTGTTAAATGAACCAGTCTCTTTACAAAAGTCTCGACTTATCTCAGAACGCTTGAGTGTCCAAACACAACTACCAGTAAATGCTTGCTGCTTCAAATGCCGAAGTGCCCCAGCAGTCACCCACAACAACAATTTCTTAAGTCCCAATCCGTCTGCGAGCTGTCGCTGATATGAAAAGCAGTACTAGGTAGGTACTGTGCCCAGACTCGGGCTCTGTCCTGTGATCCCCCTTTCTGTCTACGTATCTGTCAACATATATAAGTGAGATCGAAGGTGTACAATCAGGATAATACAGTCATGGTGTTTTCGAATCCAACATAACATCAGGCGTCATGCACTACGCCCAAAAACACACGAGAACCTTAATATGAAGCCTCAACATATCACACAGTTTCTGCCCTGAACCTTAAGATTCGACCAAACAAGTGGTCTCAATCCACAAGCATAAAGAGTATGTTTCACACATAGCACCCAACTGCTTGGCCTTCTGGAAGCCATTTGCCAGCGTCCCTCCACTACGACCAACTATGGTACCCAACCCATCAACGCTCCTCTGGGGCGGTCGCTTCACAGGTCGGTACAGCTCTGTCAACTGTTGCGACGTATACTGATCGTGTCGCTATGTAGAGAGCATGAATGACCTCATGGTTACGTTCAACGAGTCGCTCCCCTTCGACATGGCGTTGCACGAGGCCGATGTCAGGGGCTCAATCACCTTTGCAAAGGCACTGCGGCAGCTCGACCTGCTCACTGACGAGGAACTGAGCGAGATCACCAGGGGCCTCGAGGCTGTCGAGAAGGAGTGGGTTGACGGGGAATTTGTCATCCATCCTGCTGTTGACGAGGACATCCACACGGCAAACGAGCGTCGTCTAGCTGAGCTCATTGGCCCAGCCATCGCTGGCAAGCTTCATACAGGCCGCTCCCGCAACGAACAGATTGCTACCGACCTGCGCCTTTGGGTGCGAACGCAGCTCGATGACATATCCGAACAACTGCGCACCGCCTTGGCTGTTTGCGCTTCCCGCGCCAAGGCAGAGATCGATGTCCTGATGCCCGGCTACACACACTTCCAACGCGCCCAGCCCGTTCGCTTTTCCCACTGGTTACTCTCGCACGCGACCTACCTTATGGGTGACGTGCAACGACTGCACGGTGTCCGTGAGCGTACCAACTGTTGTCCCCTCGGTGTTGGCGCCCTGGCGGGAAACCCCTTTGGCATCGACCGCACTTTTCTCACCAAGGACCTAGGTTTCTCCTCCGTTCACCCTAACAGCCTGGCGGCGGTCGCGGATCGTGACTTTGTCGCCGAGATCCTGCAGTGGTCGAGCCTGCTGATGGTGCACCTTAGCCGCCTTAGCGAAGACTTGATTATCTATTCAACAGCCGAGTTTGGTTTTATTCGGGTTGCCGATGAGTACAGCACCGGCAGTAGTTTGATGCCCCAGAAGAAGAACCCGGATAGTCTGGAGCTGATCCGGGGTAAGCCTGGTAGGGTTATGGGCCAGGTTCGTTTCTTGTCAAGCCCAGGTTACGAGATGAAAGGGCCTTACCGTGCCCTGAACTGACTAACTGTCGATAGGCGTCAGGTTTTCTTTCCACCCTCAAGAGCCTTCCGACTGCGTATAACAAGGACATCCAGGAGTCGGTGGAGCCTCTTCTCGACTGCGTCAAGACGGTTTCGCGATGTCTGCGAATTGCTGCCGGCGTCTTGAGCACGCTGCAGATCAACTCCAAGAAGATGAAGGCAGCTCTAACAGCCGACATGCTCGCCACTGATGTTGCCGACTATCTAGTTGTGAAAGGCGTGCCCTTTCGGCAGACGCACCACATCGCCGGCGCCGTTGTGCGCAAGGCTGAGGAGAAGGGTGTATCCATCGCCGAACTAGAGCTGCCAGACCTTAAGCAGATCTCACCTCAGTTCGAGGCCGACATTGCCGACGTCTTTGACTTCGAGAGGAGCGTTGAGAGAAGGACTGCCCAGGGGGGGACGAGCCAGAGCTCAGTACTAAGCCAAATCTCCGCTATCGAGGCCTATCTTGCGGGTAATTAAACCAGACGGCCAACCAAAGACAAGCCCTCTTTGGATAATCGAGTTGCTTTGTCTTTCGTTAACGGGGCGGCCCGAGCCTTGCGTGCTGCGATGCAATTTCTCCCAAGACAGAGTCAAACTGGCTGCCAGAAGAGAATGTTTCTTTGGACCTCAATTGTAGGGAAGTGATACCTTGCCAAGAAGTGAGCTAAGTTTTCTTGAGAACCCACTCACTACCTAAGGGCAGGGTCGCCTTCTCTTGTCTTGGGATTTATCCATAGTCTACTTAGGTAGGATATCTTCTCCATGTTCGTCACTCAACCCAGATCGCAATCATGTAGCACTACGACTACTGGGTGTACTGCATTTGTAAATCACGTCAGGCCAAAGACATGGCAGTTAAACCGTTGTGTGTCGCCAGCACGAACCCGCCCAGGAGCACAAGAATCCTTGCGAGCCAGTGCCGCATATGTTCTTGCATCTCCAAGAGAACAAGTGATTTTGCAGCGTGGGGCCGTACTGGTGGTATTTTAGACCACCGTACCTTTAGATAGCTTACCTTAGCTATATGGCCGGGCTCGGCATTTGTGTATAAGTTGCCGGTGGTTCAACACCGCCAATGGCCGATTTCCTCAACACCTCCCTCCCCCCTCGGCATACTTCTTAGTTAAATTTTGGCTGAATTTTGTCATAGATGTATAAGCGGATAATGATGGAAGAGAAAGATATGATGCCACGAATACACCACAAACTTTGTATCAGAATAACATCAATAACATCAATACCACGGGAATGAATCCCGACATCGCTCATTCAACCGGCGGATCTGTCACGTGGGCTGTCGGCCGAGGTTGGAGCTGAGACCGGCCCTAGCCGGTACCGCGCCGAGCTTTGCCATGACGACTTGGCCGGCCCTCGTGAACGTCTTGCCGCTCCCGACAACTTCAATTTCGCATTGAACAACACACATACAACATGTCAGCACTACGGATCCTCGTACCCGTCAAACGGGTCATCGACTATGCTGTAATAGAACCATAGCGACAATTGAGATGCCTCGGAACGCTGACAATCTCTACAGGTCAAGCCTCGAGTTAACAAGGCCCAAACGGCCGTCGAAACTGCCGGTGTCAAGCACTCAATGAACCCGTTCGATGAGCTGTCTGTCGAGGAGTCAGTGCGTATCCGAGAGAAGAAACGTTCGCCCGGTGGTGTCGAGGATATCTGCGTCATCTCTGCTGGTCCTCCCAAGGCGCAAGACGTGCTGCGAACAGCCATGGCCATGGGTGCAGACCGAGGAATCCACGTCGAGCTCAAGGATGGAGATGAGCTAGAGCCTCTCACAGTAGCAAAGATCCTCCAGAAGGCCGTGGAACAGCAGAAGAGCAACCTAGTGATTCTGGGCAAGCAGAGCATCGATGACGATGCGGCACAGACCGGCCAAATGCTTGCAGGTCTCCTTGGGTGGCCTCAAGCTACACAGGCGAGCAAGATCGAGTTCGGTGCTGGTGATAAGGTCACCGTGACAAAGGAGGTTGACGGTGGTGTTGAGACAGTGAGCGCCAAGTTGCCCATGGTCATCACGACAGACCTGCGACTCAACGAGCCCCGCTATGCCAGCTTGCCTAATATAATGAAGGCCAAGAAAAAGAAGTTGGAGAAGACAAAGCTTGAGGATTTCGGAGTGGATGGTGTGAAGCGCCTTAAGACACTCAAGGTCATTGGTAAGTTATCATTCTTTCACATTACATTGTCCGTCCCATGGTGCTTTTACTAATATCCCCCAGAACCCCCAGCTCGCCAGGGAGGTGGTAAGGTTGAGGATGTTGGTGGCTTGGTTAGCAAGCTGAAGGAGCTTGGTGCATTGTAAATAAGAAGCAAATAGTGAACATGATGAAGCCGAAGGCCATTAGAATTAACAGACCCTGGATGCAGTATTCTTAGTATTCTGAAGTATACTGTTCTCCAATTTGCCCGCAGCTCCCCCCTTGATACGCTCTCAACCCAAACTAGAGCTGGAAGAACTTTCTCCTTTCAATACGTATATATTTTCCAACTTAGATTAATAACATCTAATGCTTTTAAACTTACCCCATTTCGCTGAGCCGCCCATTTAAGGAAAGGAGGAGAAATAGTGCGCTTCTCATCTTATGCGATATAGATGGTATTGAAAAGCAAAGGCATAGCAAGTAAATCCAGAAAATCAAACCCAAGCTAATATACCTTATTGGCTTAATGAATGTATAGGAATGATGTGAGAAGTGATATTGTATTGCTGATATTTTCTTTTTCCTTGAATTGTTTGAGTGTAGGTACCTAAGTATGGATGTGAGATACCGTTGAATTAGAGTAGTAGTGGAAAGGCAAGAAAGTGACGGAAAAAAAACAACAAAAAAAAAAACACAAAATTCGTAACCTCACTCCAAGGAGCGAGGTTTCGATCTCGAAGGAACCATGTTAAATCCAACGCATTTCCCGTTGTTCCAAGGTGGTCCACTTGAAGACGCCGGGGTGCCGTAGAATAATTGGAACGCAACTTGCACTTATAAGACTGGTCTATGTGGATGTCGCACAGGGAGCCTGAGGTGTGCCAGGGCTCTATTTCGATAAACAAGTACGCACGTGAGCAGTTTTCTGTCAGCGATATGACTTTCTGTCAGTACCTCAGTCAGTTGAGGCTCAAGAGACTCTATAAAGCATCCATCATATTGTTACATAAAGACTAAGACTTGCAAGGTTGTCTCATGATTGGATTCCGACTGCCGAACGCCGTGTGCCTGGCAGGGCCATCGAGAGCTCCACAGTCTCTTATCAGAGCGATCGACAATGCTACGCTAGAAATACTTCTAGCTTGGCTTCCATGCTTTGACCGCCAACAGAGGAGAGAACTCAACGGGGGCGAATCAAATGACGTCTCAACAATATCCGTAGTTTGTCTGGGGACGGTGGATCTTGTATGTATGGTTTCATTGACAAGATAAAGGGCATGGCCGCGCTGGAGCGCTTGACTCAGTCGACATGTCTACATACGTTGAATGAATATGGCATTGCGTGCAAGAGTGATGAGTTGCAGCATTCGAGACACCAAATTCAATTGTCGCAATTTGCCTTCTTCTGGCGATATATGTGGTATGAAGAAAAGAGAGATAGGCTCAATGATCGGTTTGGGATTTGTTGTGTTGTGACGTGTAATTGGTGTTGGTCAAAGGACTCACACATCGACAAGAGTCAAAAACGATATCGGAGGTTGAGAGATGTTGTCAAAGGGTTCAGTTCCTGGCAGCGGGGCTCTAATAGCGCCAATAGGCGGAGCGCTCAGCCCGCCCACCACTGTATTTTCGGCGGAAGGGCGGGCTTTTGGTTCCGCCGGGAGGAAATTTGCAGCCAGAAACCCACTCAGCTCGAAAAAACTTGCCAATGACCAAGGCCGTGTTGTCAGGCTTTCCCTATCGGGGCGGCGCCTGCGGAGCGGGATCGCACCTATCGTCCATCCCATCCTGTCCTGTCCTGTCCTGTCCATGGTTGGATCCTCACTGCTCCGTAGAGGTATTGGATCCTATCTTTTCTTCCCAGCTCCCACCCTCTTGACTCTTTTCTTCTTTTTCTTCTCCTCCAACAGAAAGAAATCCTTGCGACAAAATCACACAATCTTGACCTTCAGGCCTAACTCAACGTTCCTGCAATTCGATTGCATATTCTCTTATAACTCTGAACTGAGCTCGTCTCTTTAATCCGCCCACATGCACGGGCGCCCATCCGTCTTCACCTCGCAGGTACGTTCACTTTTTTTTCTTTACTTTGTTACGTCGCGTGTGACATACACTGGCTGCATCAACCCCGCCATCACTAAACACATTTTTATCTGTGGCTTTGCAATGTTCGTTGTAGGAGCTATAGATGGATGTTTATCCACCCGATGGCTCCTCTCCTCATCACCAAGGCTTCCATGTACTCCAATTGGCACAATGCTAACTCAATTTATAGGATTATCTCTCTGGTTCGTACCCTTCACTGGTTTAAACTCACCGCTCTAAACCTTGCCTTATCTATCCACTAGAATTGAAAACTAACCTATCTACCATTACAGACCACCTCTGGAAGTCCCAGTCTTGCTAAAGAACTTTCTTGATCAACCGACTATTCTCCTCTAAACACAACTTACATAACCGACATATACCAAAATGTTCTCCCGACTGGCTTCCTTTGCCAAACCCGCGGCAAAGTCCGCGTCGGCTTCTGGCCGAACCATGCTTCAGGTCCGATACCTGTCTGAGAAAGCTGTTGCTGGTAGCAAGGGCAGGACTATGCCCTTCTCTGCTGCTCGAGCTACTGCTCCTGCTGCTTCTCTCCCCGCCACTCTCACAATTCGAGTATGAACTCCTGCAATGACATCTCACTTGCCGAACAAATCTAATATGCCCATAGGACGGTCCTGTTTTCCAAGGCAAGGCTTTCGGCGCCAATGCCAACATCTCTGGTGAGGCCGTCTTCACCACCTCTCTTGTTGGCTACCCCGAGTCCATGACCGACCCCTCTTACCGAGGCCAGATCCTCGTCTTCACTCAGCCCTTGATTGGCAACTATGGCGTTCCCTCCGCCGTCCGAGACGAGTATAACCTTCTCAAGTACTTTGAGTCCCCCCACGTTCAGTGTGCTGGTATCGTTGTCTCCGATGTCGCTGTCAACTACAGCCATTGGACTGCCGTCGAGAGTCTTAGCGAGTGGTGCGCCCGAGAGGGAGTTCCGGCCATCTCTGGCGTTGATACCCGCGCTATTGTCACCCACCTCCGAGAGCAGGGCTCTTCCCTGGCTAGGATCTCCATTGGAGAAGAGTACGATGCCGACGAGGATGAGGGTTTCGTTGATCCCGGCCAGATCAACCTGGTCAAGCGTGTCACCACCAAGGCTCCCTTCGTTGTTGAGTCCCCCGGTGCTTCTCTCCACGTTGCTCTGATCGACTGCGGTGTCAAGGAGAACATCCTTCGTAGCCTGGTCAGCCGAGGTGCTTCCGTCACAGTCTTCCCCTATGACTACCCCATCCACAAGGTCTCGCAACACTTCGATGGTGTCTTCATCTCCAACGGTCCCGGTGATCCTACCCATTGTCAGGCTACTGTTCACAATCTCGCCCGCCTTATGGAAACCTCCAACATTCCCATCATGGGTATTTGTCTCGGCCACCAGCTTCTGGCTCTTGCTGTTGGTGCTCGCACCATCAAGCTCAAGTATGGTAACCGAGCTCACAACATTCCCGCTCTCGACTTGACCACTGGCTTGTGCCACATCACCAGCCAGAACCACGGATACGCCATCGACGCCAGCACCCTTCCCAGCGACTTTAAGGAGTACTTCGTCAACCTCAACGACGGATCCAACGAGGGTATGCTCCACAAGACCCGCCCCATTTTCTCGACCCAGTTCCACCCCGAGGCCAAGGGTGGCCCTATGGACAGCTCTTACCTCTTCGACAAGTACCTCCAGAACGTCCAGCTTGCCAAGAGTAACCAGGTGGTTTTCAAGGATAACCGACCTACCCCCCTGATGCTCGACATCATGAGCCGAGAGCGCGTCGGTGTTGAACCTACTCCTCTTGCCGCGACTGCTTGAATGACTAGTGTGAGATGATTTTGGCGTCTGGGATAGGTCGTTGGTAACGTCTGTTAATTTCTCGCGAGCAAGGATAATGGTTGCTATTTTAATGTTATATTTAGAAACATTGGTCTTATAAGAAAGATTGTGATACCACTACTGCACATCAATTCGCCGTGTCATATCTCTGTGACGAGATATTATGGAGTGAAGGACCTCAGTAAGTGTTGCATCTAGCCTGTAGCGTCTCACTAAATGAAGCCAATGCTCATGCACAAAATATAAATCGGAGTAAACCAGTCTTCAGACTTCAAGCGGTTTTCATAACAAAGTTACTCAATTCTGATGTCTAAACACCTGTTATTTATTTCCTTGCCTTTTTGCTGTCTCAACGCCGCCCTCCATATGATACAGCTCCTGATACCAAGTGCATAATGCAAAGTTATTAATTTGAATTTCCTGTCTTTTGTTCGCACCGCATAGCAAAGCATGCGCACGTAGCCTTCAGTCCCTCATTCGAATGTCGCCGTCGTCAGACAAGGAGCCACGACGAGGTCGATGGTCGTCCCGTGGCGGGGGGAGGTACCGATCACTACGCGGTCGACCGCCACCTCCGCCGCCGCGCCCACGACGTCTCCCACCACGGCGCTCACGGCCCATGGCTCGCTCGCGGTGTGGAGGTCGGATGCCTTCAAAGACCTCCTTGCCTCGGTCAACGAATGAAGTACCGTTCTCAAATGAGTAGCGATTAATCTCGCGGCCGACATCGCGGTTGCGATCGTTTGTGTAATAAGAGCGCATGTTATCGATGCGGCGGCGCGCAAGGTCTTCTGATACAGGTTGGTAGTCGATAACTGGGCGAGTGTTGGTACGCTTGAATGCACCGCCTGGGTTGATAGGTGGAGGTCTCGGCCCAGGTCCAGTGCCGGGGCGAACAGGGCGTGGTCCAGTGGGAATGGCAGGGTCTCGGAGGGCTCTGGGTCCAAGAGGGATAGAGTTGTTGGCCATCGTTGAGCTCGGGGGTGGTCTTGCGCCCAGTTGAGGCATCGTGCGAGGTGTTGATGCTGATGCTTCGTCGAGATGTGCTTCAACATCGCCGTGTGGGCCATCCTCATAAACGATTTCCCATCGAGCACCAGAGCGGCCGCGGGGGCCACCGCTGGCTTGTTCTGTATCAATCCAGTCTCGGACTTTCTCAGGAGGGACAAAGTCGACCCAGAGCGCTTTGCGATTGCTCTCATTAGGCCACACACTGCCATGAAGTGCAGTGCGAACGCGGGAGGCAGCAGCGGTGTTCTTGAAGATAACAAAGCCATGAGTACGGATCTGGTCCAGAAAGAATTCAGTCACAATCCCGTCATCATCGTCCGCTGCGTCTTGAGACCGTCTCGCAAGCGTGACGAGATGGGCCTTGACATCTTGAGGTCGGAGAGGGCGCATGAAGTTCTTGATGTAAAGTGCAGAAGTGGCCGGGTGCACCGCCGGCGCGACATCCCGCTCGTAGTCCATATCCTGCGTTTTATCTCCGTCTTCACCAGATCCTTCTTGTCGAGGTACCTCGGTCTCTAGGGCGGCTTCTTGCGAAAGTTCTTCTTGAGGCTTTTCTTCTTGGGGCTCACTATCCAAGTTCGTGGGAGCAGGTTTGTTTTGGGGTTCAGGTAGCAGATCTTCCTGTCGCGCACCTAGGCTATCACCGTTTGCTGAACCCTCTTCCGTGCGGGCGCGTTTGCGAGCAATCGATTCTTCAGTTGGTGGGGGTGTGAGAGAGCGGCGTTTGCGCTTTTGCTGTTCGGCAGCAGGGGTTGGTTCGAGTGAGTGGGAGGGTGTAGATTCGACAGTGGTTGTCACTGTTCCCGCTCTTGATTTCTCGTCCACCGTTGGGTCCCTTGATTGAGCATCCATTTCATTCCCAGGAATTGGCACGTCAGCGACTAGATTGCCATCGCGCGCCGCTTCCTCTATTGCTCCATTATTGACATCTTCCTCCTTTTCGGTTTCAGGGACCCCTTTATAAGTCTCCCCATCAGCGTTGGCCGCCGTGTCATCATCCGACTGTTTCTCTTCTAGCTCCATTATTTCTGCCGTTGGCTTCTCTTCTTCCGGTTCGTGCTGCTCGACCGCTCCCTGGGGCTCGTTGTCTGCAAGGACTGGTTGTTGAGCTGGTGGCTCATCATTTTCCGACTTGCTGTCTGTAGGCGCATCTTCAAGCTGTTCCTGGGCCTCAGTATTCTCAGTTTCTTGATCAGCTTCATCTAGTCGTGCGACAAGCTCTGTTTTGAGACCGTGCTGTGATAGACCGCGACTTTTGAGCTCGGCCTTGAGGTCGACGACTTTGAGCTTGGCCCAGTCAGTCATGATGAAAGCAATTGATGGCGCGTGAACGTCTGACTTGTTTGAAATCAATTCTCATGTGCTCCCCTGGAAAGATTGATTCTCCGGGACAAAATCTGAATCTGAAGGACAAGAGTAGGTAACGAATTAAAGCTTTGAAAAGCACGAAACAGCTTTGATCATCTTCAGTCTCGTCGCGAATCTAAGTGCTAAGGGCTGTTCATCCAATCAGATGCCACAGTGAAGATGTCTTATGTCAGCAACTCTGCAGCTTTGTGGCGTGCTCAAGCCACACAACCAAGACAGCCACACACAAGATCTAGGTTCCTAGACATCAGTTGCATTTCTTATTCTTGTTCAACGTGAACGCTGCAAAAGTGTAATACGAAAGCCATGACGGTGTGCATTGAGAATTGGCAGTTTTTGGCGTAACTTCATGCTCACACTGATTAAGGTAACAGACTCGGTCATTCAAAGGCTAATAACTAAAGTTATCCTAATGGTCACATGCAGTCTCATGATATGCAGCCGCAAGTGGGCCATGCGTACCTAGGTTTCGCAAAAGAATACCTACCTACTTAGGTACTGACTGTACCCCTCAAACTGATGCATTGTGGATTGTCGGTCATTAGAATGCAATTGACTTGATGAGCTCCTGCTGAAGGGCCATGGTCAAGACTTGATTGAGTCTATTGAGTTCATCATGACTTCAACTGCTCTCATGCGTTTTTGGTCTCGATATCATGAGCTGATGTCCAATTTCCTCCACCGAAAACAATGTTACCCTTGTCAACTTGATCGTGCTTCTCTTTTCCGATCCCTAAATCCCCAGCCCGTCCCTAATACAAACGCAGCTATACGAGATGGACTGACGACCGCTTCGTTGCTCGTTTCACCCATAGTATGAGGTGATGTCCCTTGCCTAGCCCACTCTAACCCCTGTTTCCCCCCTGGTTCGTGGACATAACCATCATCACACGACCTCCAGCTTATCCCGCATCGCGACCTGGAGCTCCCCGAGCTTGTGTGGGTCCTGCTCTAACAACACGTCATTGCCCTTTGGCGTTTACTCTTTGTGTTTTGGTGGCTTTTTAGTGTCACATTTTGACCTCCACCTCCGCAGTTCAACGCCGGCACAGCCATGAACCCAATCAGCCTAGGATGGCATCTGGTTATCATCAGTGATCAATTCAGTTTGACTGGCTTTCCCGAACACTTTTGAAAGGCGACCAAAACAATTGAATTAAATAGAGAGCTCCTAGTCTTTTTGGTATTTTCTTAGGGTTCCTCCCGCTCATCAGTCAAATACATTAAATACATAAATATTGGTCTTAATCAGGGCCATGCCTGAGCCCCTCGTAAACTCTTAATTCGTACAAGCCGGCAATCAATGCCAGGGATCTTAGACGTCGAGACCGTCGACGACAACGCCCTTGTTCCAGGTCCACTGAAGTCTCCTGGCCACCTCCAACGCAGTAAAGTCATCAATCATAGCGCTGACAAGATACAGGGCTGCATCAATGCCAGAGCTGACACCTCCGGATGTGACCACCCGGAGACCACCAAGTCGCATGGCTGCACGGCGTACAATGGATTCACGACGGGTGTTGGAATCCTTGAACGACATGCTTCCCTTTCTGTGTGTCATCATAAGTCAGTTCAACTGTCTCAAAGCCAATGCATGACAGGGTGGGGTATAGAGGGACCACTCTGCATGTGTTACGTACCGGGCTGCCGAAGGGCGACGTCCCTGACCAGCATCGGACTTGCGGCGGATGTATGGGCTCTCGTCTTCGCCGAGATCGAATCGAAGGTTGTTGACGACGTAGCGGGCGTCCTCAACCACATCGGTACGTTCTTGGAGGTTCACAGTAGCAGCATCGCTGCAGATGTTCTCAAAGGTGGTGAGAAAGTCGGGGTGGGTAGTGGCAGAGAGGCCAGAGAGGATACCCTGCTTGCCAAGGAAGAGGGCACCTGTGCAGATAGAGAGGATGGTACGCTCGCGGGCAGGGTCACGCTTCTGAAGCTCCGAGAAGTCGGTGATGAGAGAGAGGGGCTGGAGCTCTTTGGCGACGACCTCCTTGGAGTTACCGCCGACGACGACGAGGATGTCAAAGTCCTCAAGACGCTCGTGAGCCTCCTTGTAGGAAATCTGGGAGCCAACGACGACGCCCTGGTCGGAGATGACCTTGGGCTCAGGGCCGACGATGGTGACCTCGAAGGCCTTGCTGTCTACATGAAGGGGAAATGTGATCAGCGGGAGGGGTAAAGCAAATGAATGCACCGGACACCAAAACGAGGGGTATGGAGTAGTATACTGTGAGATAGAGGATACTTACTGTCAGGGTCCTTGAAATCGTGTGAAGCAGTAGTAAAGACCTCGAGCGCGCCGGCAAAGTCCAGAAGATCGAACTTTTCGTGAATGGCGAAGAGAACGTCAACGGGCTCCTGGTCAGCGATGGCCGAGGTCTTCTGCGCACTCATCTTTGCGGTATTGTTGGGGGTTTAGAAGAGGGTAATAGTTGAGGAAGAATTGTGACGGGTGTTGAAGTCAAGTTGTAGATGTAGACGAGCACTAAAAGGAGATGCTAGCTACCAAAGAAAAAGAGGCTACTGTTGTTGTTGCTGAGTTGGTTTATAAGTGATCTGGATAATGATGAGAAAGGAAGGAAAGGAGAAGAAGATGAGGAAGAGCAGGAGGGCCGTTTTAAGTACAGTAAGGAATGTTATGCGGTTGCTTTGCCCTGAGTCTTTCCCCTCATCGATTGACGACTCAGGAACTGCAACCACCTCACCTCACCTCACCTCACTTCACTCAATCAAGTCCCGTCCCTTCCCTTCCTGGCCCAAAGTTGAGTGGCTCGATTTCTAGGTCAGAAGGACTCTGAGTCTGGTGTGATCATTACCCACAAAGTCATGGTACGCTCTCGTCTGCAGCTAGTATCAGGAAACTGCGGGGTTACTAGCGCGGCGGGGCATTCCCTGAGGTTCAGGGTACCGTCGTTCGGCTGTCTCCATTGGAGGTCGGACAGGTAGAGGGGACCATGTCGGGACATCAAGCTGTGACCGATCAGCTTTCTGCCGGCCCCGCTCCCTGCCGCAACCCCCCAAACTCATTTTCGCTTAGACCATGACTAAAGCGTTAGCCTCTGGACGACCCCCCTGTGGCTCGCGTTGCAACCGCTGTTTTCAGTGAAGTCGCTGGTCGCCGAATGATTTTCCAGCACACGGGGGCTCCACTCGTAAGCGCCACAACTCGCACCACCTTAAGAATGGTGCAGCGAAAGGCAAGGTACCGCCACGGCCAACCGCGCCGCGCCGTTACCCATTCCCAAAAATCAGCTGGCCTGTCCTAGATACTGACTGAGCGTCACGGAATAGCTTCACCCAAATTACATCTCCGACAGCTCCAGGTCCCTGGCTCGATATCCACACTTCCAAGGGGCTCCCCATCTCGGTCTGCTCACCTTGAGTCTCACGAGCTCGGATGAGGCCGTCGAGCCCGGCATGGCTTCATCGGCGTACGTCATCTCATCCCCTGCAGAAAACTCCATCCCCAAAACGTCGCCAGTTGAGCTCCCCTCACTCAACGGCTCGTTCCTCATGATCTTCCATTCCATCTCCTCCTTTAGATCCTGCGACATTCATCTCCATACGTCAAATATTATACGCTGTCCGCTGACAATCATCTCCACTGTTTAGGTCGCTAAAGGACCTCTCCAAGGCGATCGTCGCCTTCCTCGCTGAGCCAACGGCTTCGCTGCCCGACGACTTAGAAAAGATCATTGATGCCTACCTCCGCCGACACCAGAAATACGATGATGCTACGGCAGATCGCCTACAGGAAGAGCTCCTGTCCATTTTTGACAAGCACGTCAAAGACAAACCCTCAGCCTTCGCGCCCTTTCTGAACATCCTTCGTCAACTGCTTTCGATACTTCGAACTCCTGAGCGGATATTTGCATGGTGGGACTCGTGCTCTGCGCTTTTAGCCAAGTCATCTCCCGAGAAAGGTGTTGTGGAAGCCTCACTGGCGAATATCATGGAGATCATATCAATTGCGGAAGAGGATCATGACGGTTCTGATTCTGACCTTTCCTCCAACCCACTCATTGACCGCCTGTTCACAGGATGGATGGAGAAGCTTTACCCGTCTGTCACCGAAGCGCTATCAAGCCTTGAGGCAAACGAGAGAATCACGCGGGAGGCTCTTGTGCAGTTCGGGAAGAAGCATCCCAAGGTTAGTCATATATACCCAAATTGTATTCATTAGGGGTTTTTCTGACCGGAGCAAGGAACTTTTTACTGCGCTTGATCGTTATTTTGTGAAGAAACAGTATCGAAAGGCTGTCTTGCGCTTCTTGGGCGACTATCTTCAAAGCCAACCTCCTCACGTTCACCAGATTTTACAAACGCCACTATTCGCTGATATTTTAAAATCCCTACAACAGGATAGCTCAACGACCATAGTGTCAGCCGCACTGACAGTTGTCATCATGTTACTCCCACAGATGCCAAGCTCACTGGTTCCGCATCTACCTACGCTGTTCAACATCTATGCAAGGCTATTATTCTGGTCAAGAGAGCGGGCCGGCGTGGTTGAGCCTCAGCCAGAGGATGCAGATTCATCCAATTGGGAAGAATGCAGTTATGAGGCAGAGGTGGATGATCACCCTGTCTATCACCTCCTTAACTACTATACCATTCTTTATGGTCTCTATCCCATCAACTTCATGGACTATATTCGCAAGCCTCAGAGATACCTACGTCACGCCAATGTTGCAAATGCCAACGATATGGAAGTTCAGCCTACTGAGATTCGAGACCAATCAGAAAGATTCCGCCAATGCCATTTACTTCACCCAAACTTCTTCACCCTCACAATTGATTCGGAAAAGACGGATTTTGGTCGCTGGATCAAGAGCGAGGCCTCGGAGGTTGTTGCTCAGTGCATGGCTTTGTGTTTCACAAACGATTCCAACCAGCCTTTCGAGCAGCCTTTGTCTGTATCTGAAGCGTCTCCATCAAACGAAGGATTTGTCAAAGAAAATCACCCTTCTCTTCCAATGACGAAGACTGAATCCCACAACGGCTATCGTTTGCCTACATCCGCCAGTACGGACTCGCTAGCGAGTAGTCGTCGGCCATCAGCTCTAATTCGGCGGGGTTCCCAATCAAGCATTCCGTCAACTCGGGATTCTATTGATGCCAGGATAAGAGAACCAAACGCCGACAGTCCAACCCTTGGTCCTCATCTCATCCAATCTTCCTCTCATACACAACTACAGGACATGATCCAATCTAACAAAGTCATCAAGTCAGGTTTGCATCAGTCTTTGGCTAATGATAGCGTGCCATCACTGTCACTCAGCAATCAAGATTCTGTGGCTGATCGGCCTGGCCCATCGCTACTGGGCGCTCCGCCAACTATCAGCACGCCACTTTCCTTGACTGAGACGAATACACAAGTGGCTCATCTACAGCGCCAGATCTTACTCTTGCAGAATGACTTGAATTTTGAGAGATATTTGAAACAACAACATATGGCCCATATTGGTGACTTGCGCAGACGGCATATGGAGGAAGCTGTAACAGAGGCAGAAACACAGAATCTACTCATCACAAACCGTAACTTGAAGCACCGGTTTGAGGAAGCGAAGAAAGCCGAGATGCAAGTTCGGCGGGATTCGGAGAAGAGTCGTGCCCTTGCGAAGAAGTGGGAAGCCGACCTTTCCACCAAGCTTAAGAAGCTTCGTGACGAATCAAAGCGACTCAAGGCTGACTATGAAGCGCTTCAGAAAGAGCTAGATAATTCCACTGCGGAGCGTGACAAGTTGAGGGTACTACTGTGCGAGGCCGAAGTCAAGGAGGTCAATTGGAAGCAGAATATGCAGTCTATCGAAATTCATAGCGCTGAAATCGACCGCTTGAAAAGTGAAGTCGATAGGTTGACAAAGGTTGAGCGTGATTTTCAAGCCAAGGAACTTGAGCAACAAAGGGCAATCGCTGCCGCTGTAGGCGCAGAGAGCAGAGTTGAGGCTCTGAATCTTCAGCTTGCCAGTCGAGAGAATGAAATCGAGCGTGCTAGGAAGTTGTTCCAGAACCAAGTTGCAACCCTACAGACGAAGTTATCCGAGGCGCTGGAGGAAAGAATTCAACCTTCTCGAGATAGCAAGGCAGCAATTCAGGCAATGCTCGCAGCAAGTCGAGAGAAGCAAGCTGAACTACAGAAGCAATGCGACCTGCTGATGCGCAAATACACCGCCTTGCAGTCATCGTTCCTGGATATGAAGACGGAAACGAAACCAAGACATCTCAGGATCGAGACCTCACCAGATGGAGAGCACGATACGTCATCCATATCAACGAGCCCCGTCATGATGAAAACGCGGTCACAGCGTGTGCTCTCAAGCCGTGACATGGCAGAGGGCACTGCATACAATGTCACGCCACCTCTGGGGCACAAACCTGAAGCTGCTTTATCACCGAAGTCAGGGGGCTGGGCACATCCACCAGGGTCACCATTGGGAACAGATGCATCATCTCTATCCATGAGCCCGGATCACCAGCGATTCGGACGAAGTGATGGGGGACGATTACTTGCCAGGAGTCACTCGGACTTATTTGCCAGTGCAACACACAATCGACTCCGTAAAGATTCGAAGGACAAGATTAAAGAGGACGCAGGCGCGAAAAAAGACAAGAAACCATCGGCGTTGAGGGGAATCCGGGGCTTCATGTATGAATGAGAACATGATTGTGACAAGGTGAGCAACGGCGATAGTTGAGGCCGGCTTTGACATATTTGCGTACTTGTATCTATGTGGCAGTCATCCTTGAAGAAATCATTAGGCTCATCGCCATCCACCTCATTTGACCAGCAGCACTGAATAGTAGATAAAGAATCACTATGTCCTGAGTAAGACACGAGTACGAAAAATACCAGCGATATTAAAGAATGAGCTACGAGAGTACATGTTAGAATTGGTTTCCAGTCATAATGATGCCCAGATGGTAGCGCATGTGGATTGCCAGTCAAAAAATCGGTAACACGCCAGCAGCTTCTTCCGGCAGCTTCTCTCAGCAGCATTCACCATACTTGCTTACCAACTTATGATTCAACCTGGGGCGGTCGATTTGAGCATATCGATTATGCCGCTACATGAGCATCAAGCCCAGATGAATACTTGGTCGGCATCCATGGACTATGTTACCACAGTGATCTTCAACAATCAGAAGGCTTCCGTAGCTCAGTTGGTTAGAGCGTCGTACTAATACTTCATTCCGAGTATCCGGTAATGCGAAGGTCTCAGGTTCAAGCCCTGGCGGGAGCAATCCCAGTGCCCTCCGATTGTTACTTTTTGCATCCCCTCGCACCTCGAACTATGTTTTTGTTTTGCAGACGTGCTGAGAAGTTGGTCTGTGGTATCCTTGCCATGATATGAAGCCCTGGAGAAGCTCAATGCCTTAGGTAAGTAAACAGGGCTGAATGGCCAATTGCGGGATGCGGGGTCATGACCCATATTAGCAGGAAACAATAAACAATGAATGAATGGGTTGCCCCTATAATACAAGGGCTTCATTTTTCAAGAAAATATAGTAAACGGACTGGCTGCTTGTTATGGTGATTTGACTCGGTTGCTCTTGGGTAAGTAGTCTCTTTCTTATAAACAGGTAAGATCGCGATCTGTGGGCAGCTGAGCGGTCAATTCTTATTGTGTCTCTGACTGTGTTTTGATATACGTCATTTTGTTCTGGACGTGACCATGTCTTGAGACATGTTTCTCATCTGATGATTCAGATTGAGAAGCCAAAGGTCTGATGAAGATTACTAGAACAGAAGTTAGTGTATCCATTTGTTCTTCCTTGAAATTCGACCTCTGAAAGAGATTAAACTCGACTCGGGCTGTTTATGGTCCATGTTTTAATGTTGGCACACCATATCCTTTTTATCGGGGTGGGGATTTACAGGGGATGCTGGCTTGTGTGTTTGTGTGTGGGGGATTTGATGAGGGTAGTAGATCTGTCAAACAAAACAACGAGAATCCGGGTTCTATTGACAAAGGAAGCGTGTAGTTTCCGGTCTGGCAAGGAAAAGGATCGGCCGCTACTCCGTACTCCGACAAGAGTCCGTCCCACGGAAAACAATTCTCCCAGCTGAGCTGTGTCATTTCGCAATTTGACCGGGGATATGGTCATGGCCATGGTATGCATCTGGCTGCAATGCCGATCTGGTTCGCTCCAGCCGCATGTGGATAATAACCGATAGACTCGCTTCTCACCCAATCTGAGCAGTTTTCTGGTCGACTACTGTACTGTATGTAGCCTGTAGGTAGGTAATCGAACCCCCGCGTTAGTGCCTATCGAGAAGCTGGTTGGCTGGTTGGTTGTCATTGAACAGCTCCCATTGTCATGTATGATGGAACGAGGTGCGGGATAACTGCAGCGAGAGGCTGTGCTCGAGGGAAGTCGAGATTGGAGAGGATAGCGGTGAGTGTAATTGAGCCGAGGAATGCGCACATTAGACAGAACTGGAACTTTTGCAGATACGTTGTTTTATTGTTCGTCTGGTGGTACCTGAAGTCTGGTGATGATAAGACAAACCGTTCGAGTCACTCGCTACACGGCCATTGTGTGCGATGATGAACGATAGCTACCTGCCTGAGGGACTCACCTTTATTTATGGCTGAGGTGTGTTGATCGCTGGAATTGACAATAGGGAACCTCAACTGACAATCTGACAGGGACAAAACCGTTGACTCGCGGATGGAAATGACGTAGAGACTGAGTGCCACGTGAAGCACTTTGGAACGTTAGCGCATGTCGTCAGCGGACCTGAGGCTCCTGAAAGGCCGTGCGCTCTAGTTCCAGCGGGGTTGGTTAGCGGATTTCCAGTGGACTGGGCCTTGTAGAGGCGCCGGAACCGACAAGGGGGGGATGGCTGAGCGAGTGAATGACCTCTGGTTGATATCCACGGATCTAATAAGGACAATGTCTAAAGGTCTCCAGAAAGGGAACTTTGAAATGGGGTTGACTCCTTTACATTATGCCCTCTCACGTTGAGTAACTACCTATAGGTTAATTGCATTGCATCGAGTATAATTACACGAGCTCCATTGACGCTTGCTGCCTAATATACTTGACTCATTAGATACCTACATTGGAATTACTATTATTGTTGTTTGTTGACTTCGTTAACACCACTGTCCACCATTCATCGCCGGATGCCGCCGCTCAACGTCGGGTTTGCTCATTCTGTGTCTCTTTCTTCAGCTCTCAGCTCTAGGCTCATGATCGATCATTCTACGCCAACTCTACCTCTCAAAAAATCTCCTTTTCTCTGTCAATAATCGATGTCCTAACTTCTGCGCCCGAGATCCCTCCATTGTCTGCACGCCCCCAGGCATGAAATTCAAATAAGCATCCTTCACAATAAAGAAAGAGTTGAGCTACCTAGCCTAGCTACCTTACTATACCGACACCACGACTAAGAACCCCCGACCCTCTTTTCTTTTGCGCCTATCTTTTTTTACCCTTTCCTCTGTTTCAACCACTTCAGCTTCTTTTCTTCTTTCCTCTCTCTCTTTTTTGCTTCTTCCGTTCTTTTTCGTGCGCCTCGGTTTTCTTCCCCCTTTCATTTCCTGCGTCTTTCTCCAAAAGGGAGGTCCCAAACTTCCCCTACCTCCCCTTGGCAAACGACGCGACCATCACCAATAATCATGTCGTCGCTCGAAGCCAAGATCGTCGTCCTCGGCGCCCAGGGCGTTGGAAAGACGTCCCTGGTGATGAGATACTGTAAGGGCGCATTCAACCCGGCTCAAATCACTTCTACCGTCGGCGCCAGCTTTCTCACGAAGCGAGTCGTTGACTCTGACTCGGACACCGTTGTGCGCCTTCAGATATGGGATACAGGTTGGTCTTGATAAGGAGCCAAACAATTTTTTAGTCTCTTGTATGCTAAATCAACTCACAGCCGGCCAAGAACGCTTTCGTTCTATCTCTCGCTTGTACTATCGTGGCGCAAACGCCTGCATCCTCTGCTACAGCATCACAGACGCACAGTCATTCGCCGATATGGGTGTATGGCTCATGGAACTTCGACGAAACCTCCCTCACGATGTCGTTCTTCACGTAGTCGGTACAAAAGCCGACATTGTCGCCCGCGATCCCTCAGCCCGCCAGGTCCCATTCGAACGTTGTATCGCATACGTCGCTGAGAACCTTGCCCCAGGCATGGGCAGCACGCCGCCTCCGACCGCAACCCCTTACCACGTACCGACGCCTATGTCAGGCGGCCAGGCAATGTCTCCTCCATCTATGGAGCCTCGGAGCCCCAGCTCGAAGCGAAGCTCTGGTTTCTGGGCACAGGAAGTTGGCTGGGACGCTTGTCACGAAATCAGCGCCGAAACAGGAGAGGGCGTCGAGGAAGTCTTTCGTGTTGTTACCCGCAAGCTTGTTGAGCAGAACCGCAAGATGCAGCAGGCCCTTCTGATGGCCACTGCCATCCCTGGTACGCCAGGTTACGAAGCCGGCATGGACGGAGGCTATTTTGCAGGTGCAGACGCACGAGGGAGTTTCCGAGTAGGCCGCGATCGTCGAAGTTGGCTCTTCTCGCCAGGTTTCTCGCCCGCTGTTACGGTCGAGCAGGCGGGAACCCAGGAGCAGACACAAGCAGACGGCTGGGATCGAAAAGAGCGCAAGAAGTGCTGTTAATTTTCTTGATTGCCGATACTAAACTAGACGAACGAAGACGATATGATGTGATGGAAAGAGATGTAGACGTTGTATGGACATAGGAAACGAGGTCATGTCTACAACGAATCCCCACGGCAACGACGGAAGAGGAGCTTTAGGATGGTTTCGACGACTGAGCGCATATGTTTGATACCCGGTCTTTTTTCGAGTTTCTTATTTTTGTTTTGTTTTATAGGTCATGTTTTGCGGTGCGGGTTGGTTCACAGTCGGGGTGTTTTTCGTATTTGATACTGGCAGCCTGGTCCCGGCTCATTTACTATTTCTGTATGCAAATGCATAATTTCTTTCCTCGTTTCTCTTTTCTTTTCTTTCCTTCTCCTATCTTCATTCAGTTCATGCACGGTGCATCAGGCGGGCTTTCTTTTGTTCTACTGTTTCTCAATTAGGAGTTGGACGAGAGGGTCATGAGAGGTAGATTTTTTTCATTCTTGACTTAGAACTTACTATGCATTCCTATTTTATTCGAACCTGTCTATTGACATCGCCGCATCTCTTATTTATAATTACAGTTGTTACCTTGACTCTCTACCTATATACCTAGGTAGGTAGTTATATTCACAAACTGATAAGATCTACTACATGGGCCTATAAACTTAGTGAGTGAGAGTGGCTAAGCCGGCAGCATCCGGGATACCCCACCCCCACCTGTTCCGGTCGGAGGTCGGATGTGTCCCCCGCATCATCCCGTTATCCGCCATCCCGCACCCGGGAGTATGGATTTGAAAACTGCCGCCAACACCAGTCTCCTTTTTGACTACCTATCTGCTTGACGCTTCCTTAAGCCGCTGATCCTCCACTCTTTTTTCTCTGTCTCTCTTCTCCCCATATCACTACTACTTGCTGGCCTCAACCTCGAAACAATGGCCCACCCTCAAGGAAACCTCGCAAACCTTCTCCCTCCTTCGTGGAAAACCTCGGTAACCGCTTGGCTAGCTGAGGACACGCCTTCGTTCGATTACGCCGGCTTCGTCGTCGGTGACGGTCCCCGTGTCGCTACCCTCTGGGGTAAATCCAGCGGCATCATCGCCGGCCGACCGTTCTTCGACGAAGTCTTTACGCAGTGCGGCTGCACCGTCGAGTGGCATGCCGAAGAGGGAACAGCTGTTGACCTGAGCAATGGCAAGCATCGGGTCGCAACGGTCAAGGGTCCTGTTCGTGGAATTCTCCTTGGTGAGCGCGTTGCTCTGAACACACTCGCACGATGCTCTGGCGTCGCTACCAAGAGCCAGAGACTTGTATCGATTGCGCGTGAGGCGGGTTATACAGGTGTGATTGCAGGAACACGAAAGACAACACCAGGATTCCGCCTCGTTGAGAAGTACGGCATGCTAGTCGGTGGCGCGGATGCCCACAGAATGGATCTCAGCGCCATGATCATGCTCAAGGATAACCATGTCTGGAGTCGAGGCAGTATCACCGATGCTGTCAGGGCTGCCAAGTCGGTTGGTGGCTTCAGTATGAAGGTTGAGGTTGAGGTTCAGAGCGAGGCTGAGGCTGACGAGGCCATTGAGGCTGGCGCCGATGTAGTCATGTTGGATAACTTCACGGGTGATGGTGTCAAGGTTGCTTCAAGAAGTCTTAAAGAGCGATGGCAAGGGAAGAGGCACTTCCTGCTTGAGACATCTGGTGGACTTCAGGAAGATAACTTTGAGGCTTACTTGTGCAATGGTGAGTACTCGGAAGGCTTTCTGATGAGCATGTCCATGCTAACATGCTCTAGATGTCGATATTTTGTCAACAAGTTCTATTCATCAGGGAGTGCCGCACATCGATTTCTCACTCAAGATCGAGCACTAGGTCAAGATAATAAAAGTATATTGATATCCACAAAAAGCAAGGATCCGTTTTGTTGGTAACTCGAAGTCGATGGCGAACTTTGTTAACTTCCTTATATCACACGAGCAACTTGATAATATACATCTGCCTCGCAAGTGTCTGCTCCATCGATAGTAGAGAAATCAGCCTTCCTAGCCTCCATATCTGACCCTATCTTCCGATGATGACTCAAGTATCTTCTTTCAAAGGCATTTACTTCTCATGTTCAGGGGCTTGGTGGTGTCAGAACGTGATAACATTACGCTACTTGAAATTCTCGTCGATAGAACATACAAGGCAGGGTTAGAAGTGAAGAACTCAGTAAGACAAAGACGGTCCTCTTCTTTGACACCCGTGCCATTGTCAGCAATATCTAATTCAAATGTTATGGTCACCAGGCACAAATATAATTAGCCAGTCCTTAACTCTTGGGGGGTATGATACCTAAAGACGCCTACACTACGAGACTATTGCTTCTCCTTTGCTTCTAATCTTAACCTCTTTAGTCGTCTTTCATTCCTTGCTTATTTATGTAGATATTTCTGTGCCGTGATGTTTCCTCAGCTTTCCAGGTATACTCCTCGTCATGCAAAAGTTGAGGAAGAGAGTGGGTGCTTTGAGCATGTCTTGGACACAGCATAACCAAGACGAGGACGAAGACCACATAGCTACTCTATCCCTCGGGCTAATATGCACTCTTTACATCTATATAAACACTTCCAAGTCTGTTACAAATATTCGAAGCATAATCAGGATCATCATAAACTCAGGAGACAGGTGAATTGACGAAGCCAAAACGGCAAGCTCAAGTACGCTTGACTTCACCTTGGAACTTGTCACAGTATCATCACAACTTTTTAATCAAACAGGAACGTGCTGGCTAACCTTTGGTGCCATTCGTGTCTATCGACATGCAACTGTCTGTAGAAGGCATTCATCAAACACCCTTTTGTAAAACCCCAAAACGGCCGTGGACAAGAGTCAATTCACACATGACTCACTACCAGGCAATGAAAAGAAGAGACAACGCGGTTTGAAAGAATTTGCACAGGCACTCTTCGTTAATCCTCATTCCTTACGCGCCCTCCATCCCTATCTGATATCATTTTCATAGACGCCCGGCATGTAAAGTCAAGACCATGAGAAGAAGAAAGTTGGCCAGGTGGCCCCATGTTGAGCAAAGAAGATCGTAAAGTACGATGATGCGTAACGTACATTGAGAATCGAAATGAAGAGAAAAAGAAAACAGTTGCTGTAGACGTGGTCTAGGGGGCTACGTCTTCTGCCACCTCACTAGATACGAGTGCTCGCCAACCAAGACATGCCGGGATTCCTCATACCCGCGATCGATGTAGAACCGTGCCAGATCCGTTCATCAGATAGCTCAGAGCTTAGACAGTAACGCGCTTATCGCCCTTGGGCTTGAGAACGTTGTCGCCGTAACGGCCGCCAAAGTTACCTGCAAAGTTAGCGATGTTTGCATCATCAGCACAGAGATGGGACTTACCCTGAGGGTTGTAGTTGCAAACGGTGTACCAAGAGGGGAAGCTCAGGACAGTTCCGGCAGGGCACTTGACAGTGGCGCAGCCGACCTTGGTGGAGTCCTTCCAGACAACTTGAGTGAAGTGACCGTAGAGGTCAATGTTCATATCAGCGGGAGGGTTCTCCTGGCCGTAGAAAGCCCAGTTGGCCATCTCGTTGTTGTACCACTGGTTGGTAATACCACCAGCAGCAGCCTTGTTCTTGAGGCCATCAATATCGCTTGTGGCACCCCACGAAGCGAGGTTCTGACCGTAGCCGCCATTGCCTTGCTTCCTAAAGATATGTCAGTCATCAATTCTTAGTTCACACATGTTAGCGACTTACATGTCGTGCTCGAAAACACAACCGTTGGCGGTGTTCTCGGCGTAGCCGGCGAGCTCATCATCCCACTCAAGGGCAGAGGCAGAGTGGTTAAAACGGTGGATGTTGTGGTAGGCGAGCATAACAGTGTCATATGCACCATCCAGAGAGAGGTCATCACCTCCACTAGCAGGGACCTCAACCTTGGGCTCGGCAACCTTGGTGGGCTTAGCGACAGCCTTTGAGATGGTAGTCTTGGGCTTCTCAACGACGGGTGCGGGAGACTCATAGACGGTCTCCTTAGTAGACTCAGGCTGGGGCTCGACAGTAACGACCGTAACCTTGGGGGCCTCCGAGGTGGTTGAGGGCTTGCTGACAGGCTTCTTGACCTTCTTGGGCTTCGCAGCCTCCTTGGTGGTCGAAGGAGCTGTATACTTGGGAGCGGGAGCTTCCATAAACACAACGCCAGTGGGCTTTGTGGCAGCAGGAGCCGTGGTCTCGGACTCCTCGCCAGCAACAACAGTGACGGTAACAACCTCGTAAACCCACTCGGTCTCCATCGCTCGCTTCTCAATCTCTCTCTTTTCGAGAGCATTTCGAATAGGGCTGGCCGAAGCCAAGATGGCGCTAGCGCCGAGGAGGAACATAGACGCCTTCATGGTGATCGGTGAACAGGCACAAGACGGAATGGGGTGAGCTGGAAATAGAGTCAGTTATATAAGCTTGAGAGATATTAGGTGTGGCTGTTTTCAGTTGAGCAAACGTCAGACCAATGCCACTTGGCAACAGCTGTTTCCGTGTCTTTGATGAATGCGACGAGGCTAAGATGTAGCGAAGGTGGAATGGTGTTTCTTGTGGGGAATGTTTGGACGAGAACGTGTAAGACATTTGGTGTTGAGACAATTTCGTGTGAAATAAGAGGAAGTAAACATCGATATATCGAGTTGAAGGGAATTTCCCTTGCTGGATACTTAAGGGATTCATGGCCGCTATCGATGGTAACAAAAGGCATGGCTCTGCTTCGGCGATGTTCTGTCGAGGACAAGGCCGAGTCGGTGTTGTGAAAGGGAGGATATCGATGAAGACTCCCTCAAAGACCGGGGTTGGTGGAGAACAAGGCGAGACAAAGAGGGCGGGCACGGATAATGGATGCAGGTACAGAAATGCAGGGTTCAGACAATAGTGATTCAGACTACAGTGTGCTTACCTTTTTGTAGTGGGTAGTGTCTGTAGATGGGGTTGACGTTGAATTTGATTCAGAACCAGTCTGGTGAGCAATTGACAGCACTGCTGGAGTTGAGATTCCGTCTAGGAGTCTCGAAAAGAGTTTTGGTGTGGTTGAACAACGACTGAAGTTCAACAATTGAAGGAGTGACAGAAGGATGAACCGAAGGAAGGACGACTTGATCAACTTTGCTTGCGATACCGAAAGGTTGAGGTCAAGAAGATGAGGGAGGTCTTGGGACTATATCAACGGTTCAACCGGAGGCTTGGCTTTAAAGTTTTGGTTTTGAAGGAGTGGACTGCAATGTCGTAGACACGCAAACAAAGGAGTGGCAGGCCCTGCTATCGTTCGACGAAGACTCTTGGAGGGGGGTGAGGGAGAGGGAAGAAGAGTCGAGATGGCTTCGGAGCGGACGACGACGTTAAAAAGGAACTGCTCGGCGGGTCGCAGACGGACAGCCACTGTTAGCCCAGGGGCGATTGGCTAGATGGTGCGGTATTGATTGGATGCTTTGCAGGGGGGGTCTGGGGTTCTGGCGAGCCTGCAATCGAGTGTGAGCTGGGGTGTGGTGCAGGGGACGAGGGCGGGGGCGTTGTTCGAGAATGAACCTATGTAGGTAGTTGACTTACTATCAGAGTCGAGAGCGGCGACCGCGAGAAGCTGTTAGTGTGGTCCAAGATGAGCGAATGAGCG
>JAAOAG010000495.1:0-66277 GCA_013186755.1 Fusarium begoniae
TAATTATTTTTATAAAAAAGTAATAATTTCTTATTTATATACCTTTAAAGTTAATTATTAAAATATTAACTTTTAAATTAAAACTAAGATTTTAAGTAATAATAAAGGTAATAAGTATCTTACCTATATATATTTATTAGTATTCTTTATCTTTATACGCTAGAGGCTAAAGCCTCTTTTAACTACTAATAACCTTATTGCAGTTACAGCGCGGGTGATGGATTATCTAGTGGGAGAAGACTGATAGTTGCCTTTCTATTGAGGCTTTGTATCTGGTTTGGAGTTGGTCCGTAGCATCACACATTGCATGTCAAGGCTGAAGACTAGCAATTCGTTACATATGAGTGAAGAACTCGTGACAGTTTCTCCTAGAGCAAGACACTGGTTAACAATAACTGCGTTGGTATGATCGGCGGCGTGCTTGAAGGGAGATAGAGGGGGAAATGACAGGGTGAAGAGGAGCAGTATAGTGTGGTGTTAGGAGACTTGACTCGAGACTTAACGGCGGGCTCAGTCCAAGGAAGCCGACCTGATACTGTGTGTCCGGGCTAAGCATACTTCAACACCAAATTTCGGCGAGGCAGCCTTTCACTTGAACGATCGAGCCGCAAGGAATCAGTGGTAAGAATACTTACTGCCAGGGTGCTTTATGTTCGAGATCTTGATGCGGGATGACTGTCCTCAGCACGCGCACCATCGCGACTCGCGTTTACTATCGCCTCTTTAGCCACTTACCCCATTCGACAGCCCGTTCGTGAATTTACCCTGCAGCACTCGCCACGTGATAGAAAGAAGTGGTCTCCGGTTGCTTAAACCGAGTATGGCCAGCTTCCTGCATATCTTTGAGCTTATTGTCGCAATACAGAATGTGTTATATTATTCTGACGACCCCTCATCGTTACATTAAAGACGTAGGTACATTAAAGACGCGCACACGATCGTCTTGAGTGTTTTGCCGAGTAATGCCGACATTGCCACCTAAGAGATCCTGTAAGTCGCCGAAGAGTTTAATAAAGACGGAGAAACCCTTGGTGTTCTCACCAAGCCCAATTTGGTCACTAAAAAGAGTGCCCAAGACTAAGGTTGCGATCTTCTCCAAAGGAAGTGAAGGCAACTTACCCCGGGCTACTATATCGTCCGCAATCGCGGTGCTGATAATGTAATAGTCAAACATTACGAACTTGAACAGAAGCTTCAGAATTACCCTTGCAATCAGCTCCCGCGTAACAGAGTATACATCTTAGCTTAAAGAAATAGATTTGGGACTTATTATTAGACATCTCTACTAAAGAATCCACTAAGATAATGGCAGAAATCGACTAACAACCAAAGAGCTGTAATAAAGAGCTAAACAAGCTGGGATCGTCCCAGCAGAATCATGGATAACAGAGCACATTTCTCAGCCAGACTGCCGGGCAGTTCCAGAGTCACGCCAGACCAGCGTGATGGGCTTCTTTTACTTACACAGGTAATACTAATAAGCTAATTTACATTGAAAGCAAAAAGAAGAAGAAGAAGAACCTAAATGTCATAAGAGGTTTCCATATCTGCCTCCCAATTCTTATACGCATGAAGTTTCCAGATATCCAAGTTCGTCTCACGGACTACCGTCTCATTGAACTCCTCAGCCGCTGCTACGAGCTATCGAGCAGATATTAGCAGAAAGGACCTATCATCCCAGGACAAATACATACGTTTTTGAGATTCCTAGTTAAATGCCGCAAGTGCTGCATGATGAAGCTTCGACGACGACTCAGCTTTGCCTGCCTATTTGGGCATTCCTCCAGGAACGCAAGGTAGAGCGTGAGACTCTCATACGTCTCATGTTGACTCTTGAAAAAATGCTTCAGCTGTAATAACGCCTCTAAAGCATTGTCTATCTTTCGGCGGATATTTTCGAACTGGATTGTCAATAAATTGACATTTTCCAGCAGAAATGTCGTTTCTTTTCGGTCAGTTCTTGCTAGCGCTATGTCGTGTTGGAGCCTCTCAATCTTCTTCATCAGGTCTTTTTGCGCGATAATTGAGGCTGGCATCCAGACGACGCCAACTGGCGCGATCCACCAGCACAGGAGGTCACCACTCGAGCTTCCTTGTCGCTTAAACTCGTCGTTTCGAAATTGTATAAGGGGCTCGATTGTATCGTCGATGGCTTTCTGTAGGTCGGGATCGAGAATATATGCGTATGGTTGCGTGGTGCTTTGATCAGTAGGGTTTTGAGCTGGGCCATCTATGTAATGCTTTCGGAGGAACTTAACGCTCTTCTCGGAACACATAACTTTGAGTTTTATCTGATTTTTCGTTAGCTGGTGATTATTGAGTTTAGATTACATAAAAAAAAAAGGAGAAAGAAAAAGAGGAAGAGAATTTCTGTTTGTCTTACTAGGTCGAGAGCTTGATAAGTCAAATCAAATTGACGCATTCTGCCTAATGCGGCTTCATGAAGAGCTTTCAACTTCCTTCTCGTTATATAAAGAGCGTCGTAAAACTCGCAATCCCAGAGCTCCTTCTCCTCATATTTCTTTTGCATAATCACTTCCAGAGTCTGTTTTAGACTGTAGCTATATTTTTCTTGTGCAAGCTCAATCAACGCGTATTTGCAGTAGGCGATTGTTCGAGAGGCCGAGCTTACTGATGCGAGCTTGTTAGTCAATTTGCGTGCTTCTGTGATGCTATCCCAACTCACGCAGACTTGGCATTTCCCATAGGTTCCAGTCGCCACAGTATCGCGCTATGTTAGACATGGCTTCCTTGGTTTGCTGCGAGATAAAAAGAGAACTTGTCAAAAACATGCATTGGAGAGCCAGGCTGGCAAACTTACTTCATATATCTGAGGATCGATCTCTGTCAATTTGCCGCACGCCTTTTCCGGCATCAATTCGCAGAAGCTCTTTTCTCCCTGGGGGATGTCTGCGACACTAACACATAGGGCCTGGAGGTCTGCGAAGCTCGTTTCAGTAAAGATAAAACATACGAACCAATATTAAGTACCGAGAAAATCCATGCGGTCAAGGATAAAGCTCTCATACGAACTTTTCCCTGTGGCATTGACCTTAAGCACATCAACAGTGGCTAGACCGAGCTTCTGCTCAAAGATCTCCTTGAGGTGCTCATCATGCTCATCAACCGGAGTCCAAGTCGTGCTGGGCTTGATATCATTATCGTCGAAACGAGAATTTGGGGCCTCAGGATCATAAGAGGCACCGCCAGTCATTATAGCGAAGTAGCAGTGCAGAGTGAAAAAGAAGAAGTTAGCTCAACTATGAAGAACGTTCTTGCAAAAAAGGTATGTGTACAGCAAGAAGACAACTTTATTACTGCTTTTTACTTACTGTAACTAAGGAATGGCGTTTTATGTAAGGGCAGTACAGGTGAGTCAAAAGGAGGAAAGCCACAAAGTTAAAGGTGAGAAAGTAAAAAGAGAGAGAGATAAGACAAATAAGATGTGAAAAACTGGTTTACGCTACATACTACAGAATCTTCCTGTTTATTGGCTACATTGCCCTAACTGCAGAGGATACAACTACAATTAACTAAACTTAGTCAAATATTTAACGCTTTTAAAGGCTAATAGATATATATAATTACTTAAGTCGGATTCTACAAAGATGACAAACATGTTTCAAAGGCTTAGAAGCAAGGAGTCATTAGCTACAAACCTACCTAACTAATTTGTTATCGCAGACAGACATACTTTAAGCTATGCCCTAAATGAAATAAGCGTTGTTGCCCATAACCTTATTTTCATACAGATTGATTACGTGATGTCCTAAAAGAATGATAAATTGAGAGTCTAACCCAATCCAGTGAATCTACCCCTCGTATTGAGAGTGTTGGCTTGAGCTGAGGGGGGCTAGGAGCGGTCCAACGGCTATCACATGTTAGCCAGTCAGTCAGTGATGTTTGAGAAGGTCGGTTTGCTGATGTTTTGCTCGAGATGCTTAAGCCTTTTGCATAGGAGGTGCAAAGGAGCTTAGGGTCTCTGTGGGAAAAGAGTTGGGATGGTTAATAGTGAAAGCGATGCTGGGCCGACTGTTCTGTTCTGTTCTGGTGCGTGGCGTTGTCAAGATTTTCCCTGCTTATCGAGCTTGTTATGAACGCTAAACGTCAGTATGCTCACTATGGTACCAATTTTAATTCTTGGTTCTCTGTCTGAGCGCCACCATGTAAAGCTTGCTATCCGTCTTGAACCTCATATTACCACAACCTGGGTTCTTTCTCCACATTTGTTGCTTCCCCTTTTCATTGCGAGACCTATTTATGACTTGAGGCTTCGGGGCCCATTATCCTGGGGTTGTAAACGATGGTTCTATGAAGGGTCTGTACGTTTGCACACATAACGCTTTCTGGTTTTGTGGCCGTCGTATACTTGTTGCTGGCCAGGCGATGGCACTGAGAGATGGGGCGTCGGCTTAGTTTCGGTGGTTTGCCTACTTCATCCCTCCGACCATTTTCATCAACGCTTTGGTGTTGGTGATCTCTCTGATTTCCTTTACAGTTGCTTTCGCATTTACTGCAGCATCTAGACTTGTCAACACTTCTTCCACAGTCCGTTAAGCTCTGATGCTCATTTCAACGAGGCCGCTTTCGAGACTGCCGATATGTTACCCTAAGTCTACTGCTGGATATTTCCCGATGTCTGCTCTTTGACAGGCTCGGCTCGTAGTAATCAAGGCAGATGTCCCTCTGCGTCTACATCCGTCAGCATCCACATTTGATTCGTCGATAAAAGCTTTCATTGACTCCATAGGCCCCTTTGCGAGAGTACTAGGATAATAAGGCTCCTCTGGGATTGCTCCCTAGGAGTAATGCTAGCTGGGAATTCTCAGGAGTGCGACTCGTGTTCCGCAGGAGGTGGCGGGCAGTCAATACCAGTTATCGATAGCCAACAGCCCCTTTTCGAAGGTATCTACACAAGCTTGTGGCATACATCAATGTCCCAAATATCCTCTTGCGCTTGTGTATCAAGTGCACGGATCCACATATGCCCAATATGGACGCACGAGATGTCTTGGAATGCTCTTGTTGGACTCTAGTGACGTGATTTTCAGAGGTAGGGCTACAGTCGGAAGTTACGCGTTATCTGCACCTTGTTCTCGAGGCCTAATGTCTACAACATCTGTCACGCCGGCCGTTGGGAGGTAATTGTTGGCCTGGAAGTGTTTGTCAGAACGAGATGGTGCGATGAAGCTTGTTACTGATAGTAAGTGAAAAGGCAGCTCAATAGACGTAGGTTTCATTGACCAGGTTAATTGATCCTCGAGACGGCGTTGGAAAATTGGCTGGCCGATAGACGACTCTAAAGATGGGAACTGGTATTAATAAAGCTACTGTTCGATGGGGCAGAGGCCCAGTCCGCCGTTTTCCTCACCAGAACTTTCACGGGCGCGGAAATAAAATTGTCGCCATCAATCTGACCCATCGAGCCAATGCACTCAGCAATATGCATCACCTCCCATTTTTGATGGGTACCGAAACCTTTCGCCCGTAATCAGAACTCAATATATGAGTAAAGGAGCTTAAGTAACTGAAGAAAATCCGGCACTGGAGGAAAGATTGACCGCGATAGCCTTCAGCCAATCAACTCATCTTTCAAACGGTACGTATTCTATGCCTCGCATCTTTATCGTGGTACAAGCCTTGGGCAAATTTTCGTGAAGATTTAACATCTCTGAAAAGTACGTACTTGACCACTGGGTTCGCGAGCGTCTAATCACATTGAGTTCAATCACAACACAGCCATTGGTGCCCCTTGTCCATCTATGGTACGGTCGGATGGCATGTATCTCCAAGCAGCGTGATAGGTTCTGTTCTCTTGCCATTGCAGTCAATTGAGTCCCGTCAAATACATACGTGGGTTATAATGACTTTTGTAACCTTTGTCTATGTTTTTAGTCATTGGTGTTGAAACGGCTTTGGTTCGAGACGATCAGGCGTGGGTGGTCGGGTCTGCCCCATCATGCTAATGATGATGCTCTACCTCTCAACCCGACCATAAAAATCTGTCTTTACATTAGTGGATGTCTGATTGTGTTTTGGGCCAGGTCGTGTGTTCGGAGTCAAGACTGAACTGTTTCCCTCAGCTTGTAGGGTAAGTTAAGCCGTACCAATCCCGCTTTACCCAACGCTTCATCCCTTCCGACTTGATCACAACATTAATAATCAACACTTCCTTGATGAGGACTGGTGAAAAAGGACTAGAGTTGTGTGCGATGTTCCCCAGCACATTCATTGCTCCAGGGACAATGCCGCCACTGGAGGTACCCTGAAGTCTCTTGAACTGATTGGACGGACGCTGGTAAATTCGCCCAGATCTCAAAGTTATACAATAATTTGATTAGTCAGATGCCTGCTCCAGCGAAAGAATCATGAGGCTTTACTTTGGCAGGTATCCGTTGCCCAGCTTCTGTGGCAAAATTTATTGCTCCCACGATAACATCATTACTGAGGTGCCCTGTAATTTAGTTGCTCCTACGATGAGTTGATTGCTCTGGTGCAAAGGCGTAGGGGATAAATTTTAGTGTACCTCACCTGTATGTGCATGACTCCTACGGCAAAGATTATTGCTCATGCGAAGTTGGAGGTGATATGGCCTATGCTTTAATTGCTTCCACGATTAAATTGATTGCTCTAATGAAAACCCAGTACCCGAGACCTCCAGATAGCAATATCTTAGTTAAAGATATTATCAATACATTTTTCTCTTCAGAATCCTCCAACACATGCTCATAATCGTATCAGACTTTGACAGGGCATCTAATCGTAAATGCACTTATCTGCTCATCGCAAAATAGCCAGGGCCTCTTTGCGTTCGATCACGTTTTCGATCACGTGAGTGCTGTTGTTGTATCTGTAATATTCGTTTTACTTCTTGGAGAATCACCCAGGACCAAATCATACTGTTGAGTCGGATTTCATCCAAGTTAATATGGAGATCTTGGTCGTCATTTCTTTTTGTCTCTTTGTTTGGTGCTCAAGTTGATGTTAGTGGTACGTCGGGACGTACCGTTTGCTGGGTCATCAACAACAGGCCTCAATTCGGAATAATTTCTTCCGACCCTCCATCAGCAGGTTCAGCCTCACTTTCGAAAACGCAGCTGAAAAGCAAGTCTGACAGTCTTTCAACCCCTCTCACCCATCCAAAGTTCTCACAATGGACCTCGCCCAATCCCCACAAGCGGTTACATCTTCTATACCTAAAAAGGGGGATCAGATCTTGCAAAATGCCATCGATTCATTTCAGACCGTTCTTACACCCGAGCAGCTCGCCGAGTTCCAGTGCATTCAATCTGTACCGGATACAGATGCCGTTCTTGTATTCACGGCGGAGCTAGATCTTCGACGACAAAATCAGAAAGGCAATAGTATTGCCAGCCGTTTATTTCCCGTCCTTCAAGCTGTCCACAACTTTACCTCTGTCATAGATACCTACGTTTCGTCAAACCCTACTATTGCAGCTCTTGTTTGGGGAAGTGTGAAAATGACAATTATGGTAAGTACATGACTAATTACTTACAATACCATCGTAATTAATCATCACCAGATTATACTTAACGCTGCGCCTTATTATGAAGCCTTTGTCGAGTTATGTATGGAACTTGGCAGGATTTGCCCAAGGTTTGAGCAGTATCAGGCTCTGTTCCCCGCTTCAGAACGCCTGCAGAATTCCTTATGCACTTTCAACGCCACTATCATCCAGTGCTGTCGACGCGTCCTTGCAATGCCGAAACGCTCGAGTGGGTGGACTTCTCCACTCAATCCGGCGTTCTGGCAGTCATTTCAGCAGGTCTTTGAGGCTGATTTGCAAAAGCTCCGCGATCATAGTAAGATTGTTAATAAGGAGATTAGACTTGCAGCAGACCAGTCCCAGCATCGCAATAACGAGCTCCAAAGGCTAGAGAACGAACAGGCCGACCGGTCCAGGCGGTCGCTGAGTCGCTTCATGTCCCGCACGCGCGACGATTTCGACACAATGCACAGGTTACAGATTTTGAGAAGGGAGGAGTTAGAGAGTGAGTGTCAATTTTAGAAAGAAGAATTTTCCTAACATGTATAAGGAGAAAATAATCAAAAGCTTCTTGACTCTTTGTCCTATTACGATTACCTCAAACCTCTAAAGCAGGCTCGCCAGAAGCGATACCCTAAATCAGCAAAATGGATCTTTGGCACAGACGAATTCAAACGATGGGTCGATGGGACTACACCAGGTGTGCTCTGGTGTTCCGGGAAAAGTGAGTTTTTTGTGTTACTATAAAACTAGTTTCTCTAACACTTCGCAGTGGGATCAGGAAAGTCAATTATCTGGTAAGTCTATAACGCGGAACTGAATTGCCGCTGACAACTGTAGTGCGAGCGTGATCGACCACCTTTTGACTCAACGATCTAGTCCTCAGAGCCGTGTGACGTTCTTTTACTCGAGGTTTGACGACTCGGAGTCAATGAGAGCTGAAACAATTCTTCGAGCTCTAGCTAGGCAGTTACTGAGCATCCAGGATATTTCAGGTGATATTAAGCAGAGTTTGGAGACCATACAAAGTGCCCGTGCCCCTGAGGATATCTCATCAGAACTTTCTCAACTTCTAACCCGTATGCTATCAAGAAGAGGCCCGCCGTCATTGGTTATACTGGACGGTATAGACGAGTGTCAAAAAGAAGAGCGCCACATCCTCGTCAACGTGTTGAAATTGATGCTGGATGATGGCGTCAACGCCAGGCTGTTTATTACCAGCCGAGATCATGCAAATTCCATCTTCAAGGGAGCCAACGCCAACCTAGAGCAAGTTTCTATGAATTGCTCTCTTGCCCAGCGTGACATGGCGAAACTCGTTGATCAGGCGGTGCAAAAGTGTCTTGATGCTGAAGAGCTACTGGTTAGCGATCAAACACTCATAGCCGAGATCAAGAACACTCTTACACGGCATGCTGATGGCATGTATGTTTCCCAGATCTTGCTATGGCTGGCAGAAGCTGATTTCAATAACAGGATTCTCTGGGTGACTCTTGTCCTTCGGCATCTCTGCAGCCAGCCAAACAACGAGAGGATCCGCGAGGCAATTGCTTCCAAAAATATACCTAAGAACCTGACGGATATCTTCAACCGGAGTCTAGATCGCACTATATCTGAGGGGAATGATAGTCTCGTTCGAATACTCCTTCCGTGGATAGTAGTGGCAGAGCAGCCTCTGACGCTTTATCAACTTGAGGAATGCTGTCTAATCAAGCCACTCCAAGAGTGCACTATGAAAGAGCGGTATATGAACGGAATTCATCTTATTGACACTTGGTTCCAAGGTCTCGTTGAAATTGACTATGAGACAAAGACGGTTCATTTCATCCATGCCTGCGTTCAACAATTCTTTGTCACCGTTTCGGACAAACTGGCCTCGTCGAACTTCCATGTTCGCATCCAAGATGCTGACCGCCACGTTGGGGAGATTTGCGTTACGTACTTGAACTTCAGTAATTTCAAGACAGCATTAGCCCGAGTTCGTCCTCCATGGCCACCAATAGACCCTAATGATATCTGCCAGACGGCCCTCAGGAATGAGTGGAGTTGGCCTAGGGTCTTGAGACTTTCTCAAAGAATTCACGAGAACAGGCGACGGGCTGCTGATATTGATGCAACTATTGCTTCATGTACAAGAGCGCCTGAGACAACGGCTCAAGAAGCGATAATCATTGATCATCCATTTCTTGCATACGCTTCGGCCCATTGGCTATCACACACGGTTAATTTCGACCAGGAGTATTGTCAAACATGGAGTTTATGGAAGGGTATATTGATGTGTGGGTATGGTCTAGCGGCGTCGCCAGTGTCTGAGGAACATCATCGGGCTATAGATGGAGCCCTTGTTCTTTGGGCTACTCGAAACAGACACTCTGCACTTTTGTATGTTGTCGCTGCGTCAACAGAGCTGATTGAACAATACCACACAACCCTGTTTGACTATGTGTTGGAAGAGAGTGATATCAAGCTTCTGCATCGCATGCTAAAGACCAAAACATGGGGCTCGATTCTCAATCCACTATGCTGCAGAGCGGCGCATAATGGCGATCTTGAGATCGTCAAGACCCTATTTGAAGCAGGAGTGGACATTAATGCATACGAAAGCTTCTCAAAGAATGTCCACTTCAAACATGAACTACCTCTTCTAGAGGCTGTTAAGAAAGGCCACACCAAAGTTGTGGAGTATCTTCTCCAGAAGGGGGCAAGCCCTGTCTCGCTGAATGATCTATATCAGAGTCCGTTGACGTTAGCGGTAATTTTGGGTGGCTCGAAGGGCCTCCAGGCTTGCAGGCTGCTTATCGATGCCGGGGCAAATGTCCATTATGATAACATCCTGCCGTTGTCTTGTGCTCGTGGCGACATAGAAGTCGTAAAATTCCTCCTTAGCGCGGGTGCTGATGTCAACGCCTCATATAATAGGCGGCCATTGCAATTCCCATCTGTAGGCATTCAGATCAACGATCTATCGCTCGTATCAGGCGCTAACGTCAACTGACAGAAGGACGGTACTTTTGCGTACATAGATAACACGGCCCTACTCGAGGCTTTCTCCGTATCAAAGCCAGACATTCAGATTATTGAGCTTCTGGTCAGAGCTGGAGCGGCATCAAACATTGGGAGTTCAGAGGATAGTGGCTATGTATTATTGCGAGAAGCGATCAGAAGTCGTGATTGCAATTTGGTCAAAATACTAATACGAGAAGGTGCTGATCCTAGTGGGAGGCCCGACCTTTATGCTACTGATACTCCCCTGGCGCTGGCAGCTTATCAAGGCTCGTTTGACATTATGCACTATTTACTGGGTAGTGGCGCTCTAGTTGTTGATTTGGACTACATACTTTCATTAATACCGACTAGGTTGAAGTACGAGAAGGACTATGAAGAAGTATTAACTGAGTTAAAACAAGCACACCAACGATAGGCAGTTTTGCGGCACTATGAGATCAAAACAACAACCTATTCAAAAAGCCCTGCTTCTCTTGACTGAATTCTTATAAACCCTGGCTATTGCCTGTGCATTCGTATAGATTGGGACATCGGAGTAAATATTCCGGTATATAATTCTCATACTTCTCAAGTATATAAAGGCTCACTTCACAGCTAATCAACTGGAGCTCGTTTGCCACATCTACGTCGTAGAGATATCCCCAGCGCGGGCCGACGCCAGGTCTGAAAAGCAGGATTCGGCAAATCACTGCTGAGACTGAGAGTGGTTCCCATTGCTAAAGGTTACCATCTTACATAACACTCAAACCACGGTACTTTCATCCCGATAGTACGGGAAATCACTCTCTGCAATATCCATCCTGAAAACACGCTGTCTTAGTCTTCACAGAAATTGAACACAAGACTTTTCTCCAAGCAGAGGTGAGCTGCAGTTGCCATGACTCTCGCCTTTTACCACTGCCCCTTGGAACACGATATTACTCCCTCTATCCGCATTATATCCCATGATGTCAGATATCCCAAAATTCACCGAGCGGATCAAAAGAGGTTTATATGACAGCTCCGAAATTATCGCCCTAAGCGAGAAGGCGGTTTCCGACAATCTGGCTAAGAGAAACCTGGTCATGGGAACCCTCTTGTGAGATGGAATCGCCGAAAGACTGGTGACTACCATTCGAGGCTCCAGATCATCTCCGAGGAGGATAGGGACCGCTATAAATGTTCGAGGATTGATCCGAGTTGTTGTTGCCTCTTAACCTAGTACTAAGATGCTTATGGGCATTCAGAAAGATCATACTCAACCAAGATCGACACAAACATCGCTATCTATATATCACCATTTTCAGATATTCAGACAAAATCTCCCCGAAAGCCTCAACGGCATTGCCGGCTCCGACTGCCTCCTCATTGTCTGGTACGACCTCAAGATACGCATCTATTTCTTCTGAATCCCTGTTATTGAAATTTGCGTCCTTTTTGCAAAGTTCGGTCATGCATCCAGCTGGCAAGAGTGCTCATCTCGTTCCTTGCATCTCAAAATCGGGGAAGACCTTGCATCTTGACTGCAGAAACCCTATCTTGGAAGGCTTCTGCAGTATTGTGGGAGACTTGACTGCCAACGTGTTGGTTTAGTTGCGTAAATTTGAGCTCGTTGGGTTTCCAAAGAAAAGAAAAACGGAAACCAGTTGCTGTCGGTGAAATATCTCGATACAGACTTTGGAAGGATTGGCACGCCATCAATGCGTTATTCCTCCCTGGTATCTTTGTAAGTGTCACAAGTTATTTAACATTCTGCTAGATATGAGGTGCGCGTTCCGTCAGCTCAAGATGGTTGAGAAAACCACCTTGTCGCGCTTATAAGGATTCTGAGTTTTTCATTGATAATATGGCAGCTCTTTCTTCCATTACAGGCTTTAGACGCCAGATTCCTTTGTTCATTTGAGTACTTTACCTTTTTGCGTCAGGGCTGGTGTTTCCTTTGACTTCTCACTATTATCACAGGTTCACTGTTCCCCGAAGACCTTGTATTTCGTAGCTTTTTTCAACTCTCCATCTCAGTTCTATGTCCAGAAGGGTTCATATGTAGGAATGAAGAGAACAATTACTATCTGAAGGTTCTTCTGCAACTCTCATCTTGCGACGTATGTTCATGGGCCATCATCAAGTCACGTCACTTCAGCCCTCATTGGCAAGCTGTAACAGTCAAGGATTCCAACCTTGTGTCAATGAAGCGCAAATTTCGCAGATTGGCAGCTGTATAAGATTGCAATTCGTCATACTGGTGCTCGCGCGAGTGGAGAAAGTAGCCATAGTATGGAGTTCCTTGATCATTAAAAGTTTTTTAAGTTATCGTAACTTAAGTATTTAAATATTAAGTTAATAAGTATTTAGGTTATAAGATAAATTATTAAATTAAATAACATAGTATATTAATTTACAGTTAAACTCCAAAATGTATATAAGGAACCCAATGCAACTCGCCCTCGTCCTCATCCTCCACCGTAATGATATCCCGTGGTATTTGCTGTTTCTCATCAGTGACCGGACCTGCTTCCTTCACAAGGCCATAACATGCACTTTTGACATGAATATTCCTTGTCGCTAGTTTACTTCGAGACCTATTCTTTAGCCAAATGTCCCGAAGTCTTCTGATAGAGTTGTGAAGCCCATGGCTAACTGAAGCATCTACCATACCCTTGTCTCGGATGCTCTCATAAATGCCCCGTGCAACATCCATACATAAACGGTCTTGTACCTCCCACAGTGTTCCGATGACATGGCGAAACCCAGCAACTTGGCAAGCGCCTATCAGATGCAGACTCTCATCTGCGAATTTCTCATCTTTATATCTACCTGTTCCACAGGCAGAAAGATAAGCAAGGAATGGAGAAGACTGTCTAAGATTCATTTCTAGTAACTCGCTTACAGTGAGCGGATTATGTTGACCCTCTTCTAGAAATAAATGACTTAGAGACGGATTAGTCTCGTCTGTATGGCCGTGGCCTGCAAAATGGAATATAGTACATCCCCGTAGATATGGTTGTATGTCTGCCTTTCGTTTCTTCTTGGGCTCTATAATTGTCAAGTTCATGGAGGAGCAGATTCCACGAATGGAGTCAACTTCTTGGCGCGCAAAGGGCAGTGAAGCGCAGCCGGTGGTATTTTCAAGAGCGACGAGTAATGCCGTTGGGTCAATTGGCTGCTTGATAGGGGTTCGATGGGATAGAATCAAAGCCTTCACTGATGAGCTGTAGGACGAGATAGCTCTATCCATCACCGTCTCGCCTGTATTCCTCAAGTGATACCCAGCTGCGTGGAGTGGGAACTTGCAAAGAGCGCCCGTAGGTATCCACCATATGTGCGTCCAGCTTTGGTCTGTTGGCGTGTTTGTAAGGCCAAGATAATCGAGAGTGGGATTCGCAATGACATCCCATAACCACTCTAGGGTCTCAAGACTATCCAAATTACCAGATTGTACTCTACGTTCAAGGTCGTTCTTGGTGAGACGTGGAAGACTAATAGCGTATTCTCCCCGAGAACTCATAACTATGGCACCGCAGTCGAACATGCTGATGTTGATGACAATGATTGGACCTTGAAGTGCCACAGCTCGTATCTTGGACGCACTTGGCTCCAGGAGGAAATCTTCAAACCCAGAAAGACTTCGAATTTCCTTAACCACATCATCGAAACGGCGCTCGCATTCGTATTGGTGGCTAGCTAGAGTTGATTCTGGCACGTTTTGGGTTCGGTTGGTTATACTGTAGAACTCCTCCTTACACTTGACGAATCGGTTTGCCAGTTCCGGGCTATTTGAGTGTAGATCTTCTATATCAGTACGCATATCCTCTATTGTTGTAGCAAGAATACCACGACCCTTCTCTAAAAGTCTGACAGCCGTCATTGGAGACTTGACTCCCCTGATTGCAGTTGAAGCAGCCTCACATGCCAGACCCGCGACCTGACCCAATAAATGCTGCTTGTCCGAGTTATCAAGTGAACGTAAAACGAGCTCCGGTAAGAGGTTAAGTGCCTCCTCCGCAGCCTTGAATGCTTCTTTCCATTGAGATCTGATCAGGAGGTTTCTCAACAACTGCCTGCTCGCTCTTATTCGGATGATGAGAGGGGCATTAACTTGGCGGGCAGCAGAACGAAAACAGGAGATTGACTCGTCCAACACGGCTAGATCCTTAAGAATGACATATTTCTCCCCCAGCCCGTCTCCCAAGCGTACCAGTCGCTCTGCATGATCTGGATGGTCTTTGGTGCATGAATCCATGGCCTTACGTAAAGTCTGGATACACTGTTCCAGGTCAGCGAGCCCTCCTGTTTGCCGAAATTTAATAAAGAAGAGAGAACCCATATTGCTCAAGCATGCAGAGTGTAGGGGGTGCCTGAGTGGCGCGGCTTGAATTGCCCTTTTCCCAATGTCCATACAGTTGATATAATCGGCATCTTCCGCTGTTTTGATGTATCTCTCGTTGAGTAGAGTTCCAAGACTCTTAAGTCGCACGGCCAGGTCTAAATGGCCAGGAGGCAGAGCATCGATAGCTTCTGTCGCATATCGAATTGCGTCGTCTAGGACTTCCAACAAACCAGTTCTTGCGTATTCCTCATTCAACCGGATCCCAAGGTTATTCAGGATCGCCGATCGATTAGAACCAGTTATATCAAGAGAATCAGGCGTCAACAGATTCCTGCCAATATTGATGGCATCGTGAAGGTCCACCAATCTCCCGATTCTTGTGTATCTGTCGCCTAGCCGAGCTGCTAGGTTACTTGATCTCGCAGCAAATTCTACATGCCCTCTTGGCGTCTGACTTACGGCTTCTCTTGTGTGCTGAATAGATTCGTCGAGGTCTTTTATTTCTCTCGTTCGTGTATATCGATCTCCAAGGCGAATACCAAGATTGCTGAGGAGGCCAGACCTATCCGGATGGTTTGTGGGTGTATCGGCTATGGCACGCTGAAGGATTTCGATGCTGTTATTAATGTCCGAGATTCCCCCCCGTGCAAGGAATCGATCTCCTAGAAGAGTGCCAAGAGTGCGCAAGGCTCGAATCTTCTCTCTTGCGAACTCTGTCTTGCTTGCTTCTCTGGCTAAGCGGATTGCATCCTCCAAGGTAGTGAGGTCCCTGGTCGTCGAGTATTGATCCCTCATTCGATTTGCCATGTTGTTCAACAATTTTGGTCTCAGTATATTGCTGGTCCTAATGACCTCCAGAGCCTCGGACATCGATTGAATTACTTTCGTGAGTTCAAGAGAGCTCCCACTGTCCGAATATCTTATTCCAAGAAGGGTACTGATGTTGTTAAGGGCTTCAAAATAATCGGATGTTGATCTCTCAGTTAAATCCAAAGCATCTTTCGCGAACCTGATAGCTTCATCTAGATCGGAGCTCTCCCCATACTCCCGGTACCTAGTGCCTAGGTAGGTCGAAAGGTTCATCAGCCGCACTTGGTGATTTGGATCGCCTTCTGGCCCAGCAGCTATGGCTCTCTTCGTGATCTGAATTGCTTCGTCGATTGAATCAGTCCCGGTTCCCTTCCTAAGGAATAGGAGTTTGGAAAGATTGGTCGAATAGTCGGAATCGCTTTGTTGATCATGCAGAGATCCGTCATAAGCCTGCCTTGCAAGCTGGATCCCCTCTTCAAGATCAGATTCCAGTCCTGTTTCCAGGAACATCTCGCCAAGCAATAGCCCAAGATAACTTTGAAATCTATTGTAGTCCGCATGGCCATGGGGAAGTCCAGCCAACGCTTCGCGGCCTAATGCGACAGCTTTGCGTATATCGGCGGCCACTCTAAAAATATTGTATCGTTCTCTTAGGAAATCCGCCAAGCTTATGAGTCTCTCTGAGTATGACTCATGATCCTTGGAAGTCATCTCAATGCATCGTTCTGCAAGACGGACCGCTTCTTGTAAATCTGATATCAAACCTTCCCTTGAATGCCTCTCGCTCAAAAGGTAAGCTAGATTGTTGACAAGCTGCGCCCACCATGAGTCCGTCTCTTTCGTTTCACTCAAAGCCTGCGTTGCTGCTTCAATGGCCTCCTTCAATTGAACCAAATCCCTCGTCTCTTTGTAAAGAATGGCCAAACGAAGTGCGACATTACTATGAAATGGCACTTTTTCCGGGTGGCCCATTGGGGTCGCATCAAGCGCTTGAATAGCCACCTTAACACACTCTCTTATATCCTCCACTGCCCTTGTTATGAAGAACTTTTGACCCAGTCGATCAGTCAAGTTCCGCAGATCGATCGCTTTCAGTGGATCACCATCTTCTAGTAGTGCAATGGCTCTTCTCACAGTTTTGATGGAGTCTTCGAGATTGACCCGTTCACCATAGAGTTCCCAGCGGTTGAAGAGCGCCGTTCCCAAGTTTGTCAAACTAACTGCATAATATGGATCGTCCTCCGAGGTCAGGTCAAAGGCCTGATTTGCAGTTCTGACGGCTTCATCGAGGGCATCGGAGGTCTTTGTCTCAAGATAAAACTCTCTCTGTCGGGTGAATAGATTGCCCAAATACATTGCTCGCTGTTTGGTATCACTCGACAGCAGACTTATGGCTGAGCAAGCAAACTGAATCGATTGCTCCAAATCGGTTACCTGTCCTGATAAACAATATTTGGCGTAAAAGATGGAATCTAAGCTCTTTCGAGCCACATATAAAATCTCGCGGTCTTCGGTAATGCTGGTAGCCTCTTCAGTCACGATCGCAGCTTCTTCAAGGTCAACTGGCGAACCGAGTTTGTTTAATATAGATCCATGGCTGATTAGGGCTGTAGCCCGTCTAGGGTGGTCGGGGGGTATAAGCTGCAATGCTTCACGTGTTAAGCGTGATGCATCCTCCAAGTCGACTGTGGCGCCTGCAACAGAATATCGACACTCTAGACGCGATGCTTGTTCGCATAGTCGTCCTCCACGGCTCGGATCATCTTTATCAGTACCCCTGATAGCTTCAATTCCAGTGGAGATGCTATCATCAAGAACAAGCGCGTCAGCTGTGTGATGATACAGGAGGTACTTGAGATGACTAAGGTAGCTCATATATTGCGCCCACAATGGATGCCCATGAGTGGTCATCTCGATGTGCTCGAGTACAATTTGTATCTGTTCTTGAAGCTTTTCCATTTCCAAAGACCGGCTGTTCATAGGCCTAAAGGAGCGATTGTTTCCGGACTGGCAAGGTTACGTCCGGTGTTGATAGGAAATGGCGTGATTTTCTCTTCAGGCCAAGGAGCATGAAATGGGGAAGTGTCACATAAAATAGAGAACCAAACAGGATGAGACACTAAATGTGAGATTGATACCATAGTCATGAAGACATAGAACACTAAATTAAAACGTGGAATGGGCATGCTATGAGGTCTATTTATTTCTTTGTATGCCAGTCTCAGGTAAGAAAAAATCTCACCCCGCCTTTCAAGCCCCCGGCCACTAAATCGCATGTGATTGGCCCTGATATATGTTGAAGGGTGCAGGCCTAAAGGACCAATCTACCCGCCTTGACCCTTGAAGGGGCCTCTTCACTTTTGGTCTTGCGGCATCTTCAACAATATCTATGCTTACATATTAGTGTATGGCCCATTAGATGGTGTGGCGAGTAGAGGAAGGCCAGCCTCGAAGAACCGGGATTCAAAGATAAGATAAGATTATATCTGGGCGCAATTCCATGATAAATTTGAGAATCTTAATATAGGTGCTTTAGCAGCCACTGTTTTATATATCAGGGCATGCTTCTCTCTTAACTCCCGATAATCTGTCTGTCAAGTAATTGCTGGGGAGTGCGCAGAGCCTTATCGCTTGGGTGGTGAGAAACGTGTTAGACAAGGTAGTTGCGCAAATCTTACTTGGCGTCAACATGCATATTGTGAAACAATAGCTGAGCAACCAACTCGAGTCAACAAGCCAATAAGATTTGGCCACGTTAAATTATGCCTCTCTTGGCCTTGAATCCGAAGATTACCGGCACCCATTCGGGGAAAGAAGAGGTTACACAAACCGTCAGTGAAGAGCCTGAACTTGTGAAGTCGTGGTGGGACAGTGAGAGGAGAAAATGTCGGGCTCAGCCGCAAGTGCGACTAGATTCGAAATCATTAGCCCGTCGTTATCTTGCCTCAGTTCAAGGTAATACTTATAATTTATTTACTGCAACGTGCAGAGATGTCGCTTCATACGCCAAACCTGAAATGCCGAATTGAACCACCTCGCGGAAGCCAGATAGCGCCAATGGTATGAGTTTGGTTGGTGGTAAGTCTTGGAAGTGTCGGGGAAAGTCTGACACAGTATCAAGATGGTGAGTAAATATCCGTGTCAAAGGTGTTGGGATAGTATCCCCTTATAAGCCGTCAAGGCTCCCTTCACTTGAGACAAGTCATAGGTTATTGCCAATGCAGTCTCTTTTACATACGATGAGGTTTTCAAATCCCGCCAAAACCACTTGTTCCGTGGACCTACAGTGAAACTCGAGCTGAGCTTGCGAGGTTAGCGATAAAGGTCCTCGAGCCTCCTAAGCTCTTTATATGCTATTGGGCCAATAAATATCAAGGATCGTCTCCACCATCTCACTCGCTCATTGAAATGGTCCGCGCAGGAGTCTATCGCGACCTACTCAAAGACCTGGAGGCCTGAGACCTAATGGTGGACAAAGAGTTGCCACACAAGCCAACCGTCGAGGAAATCAGGAAGGCCAGATTGCCAATGCTTGTATATGTTCCGTTACCTTCTGGAGTTTTCAGTATTATGGGTGGTGTAATTACCAGCTGATTGTGAATCGGCAAGGCTACTAGGAGGCGAGTTGGAGGAAAAGGTTATGGAGCCGGAATGCGTCACTGGCTCTTCCACATACTGAAGGTTGCGTAAGCTCCCTCAATTAAAGATCAAGATTGCAGAATGAGAGATGTTGAAATATTCATTGAAGAATGATTTAGTCTTGAAGTAAATGATCCCTGTCTTATTGAGGGGATCAGGCAGTGAAGCCCAAGTTGACGGTCTGGAGCATTGTGATAAGAACGGCTAGACCACCATGGTAACGCCGATACTCTCTCTGTCGGTATTCATTATTAGTTCTTGATTTAGATTGTCTTGAAGTGGCAGAAGCATCCCCTCAAGACATCACCATGCCTGGGCTCCTCACATGAAACTGTTGCCCTGATGGCCTTTCTGCCGGCAAGCTGCTGTGACGTATTGGCTTGTTCCTTTCAGTCTGTTCTTAACCGAATACTTACGGAAGTAGATGGCGGGACCAGGGCGATTTCAACATTAGATTTGCTTTCCGTCTGCCATGCGACCCTGCCAAAACCAGCTCAGGATTGAGGTCAAAGTCACATTTGGAAAATCGGGTCAGAGATACTGTCAGCAGGATCGTTACCAACGTCGCCGCCCGATGTCTTTGTTTCCTCCCCTGATCAAACCTTTATTCTTACTCAGATCAGTACAGACTCTCAAGACCGTCACTGTAACCTGAACATTTTTGGATACTAGGATTCTTTGTTATACCGGGGCGACGTATTTGACACTGTTGCTGAGTGAATCTTCGGCTGAGCACACCCTCAAATGCCTCGCTGCCAGGACTTCCTGTCGCAAAAGAAGTCCAATCAGCTCCAAGCTCTAGTCTCGAGTTCCGGTGATGGATGCATAGATGGGGGGTGGAAAGGAGTCGTGAAAATCGAATTGGCAGAAAAAGAGGTTCGTGCAAAGGGCGCCAAAGTTCCAGCCAAGTTCACTCAGTCTTCACAGTCCACGGACAAGGTCAGACATTTGATGCCCAAACTTAGGCAGTGGCTCACGGGTTTGACACCAGCCACGAGACTCAGGAGATCTGACCAAGGTTTTCCGAGTTGTCGAGCTCATGCCCCTGAGCAGCATTGTCGGGCAGCCTCTTTTCCGGCTCTGCCGAGCTTGCCTAAGATTCATGGAGTTCCCTGAAATATCCGGTCATGGCTAATGTGACACTGGAGTGAGGGATATCGGGAGCTGAGTATGTCCCACAGGCGATATTCCCGTCTCCGTCTCTACGGCTGTATTTGCCCTGAGATCTTAAGAGCTGCAATTGCATTTTCAAGGGCTCTAGTGTTACCAAGCCTTCTAGAACTGATTCAAAGTATCTATCAATATGCTCAGCCAAGAAGCAACTGCAGCAGTCTTAACATCAAGCACGTACGCAATGAACCATGCACGGTTATCACCTTCACCTTTCCCATAAAGATTGAAATTTATATCTGCCTGTCTAATTATTTGTTTTTTCAAAGAGACCTACAGCACATACGCCAGCTATCAAGTTGCCAATACTATTGGCCTGCAGTGCCGGAAAGATTTGTTCTGGTTCTCGAAATTGAGGATGGGGAACCGAGACAAAAGTGTTCTCGGAGAGACATATGATCATTCTGACATGTAGCCACAGCTGATAGTCTTAAAACAATAAGAACAAGAGCACACTATCCCTAGGTTCTGTAGTTCTGTGCTGGGCGAGAGTTGCCGGCGTTCTGTGTTGACACTTGTACGCCCCGAACCTTGGGACTCCGGTGATCGGAACTCCGGTTTTCGGATTGCAGGCCTAGGTACCCGAAACTATGGCAAAAGCTTTTAAATAGAAGCTTTTATTGGTCAAACTTATATCATGCTCTTATCTTTGACCCCTGTTTATAGCCTAAAGCGCAACTTTGTAGGCAGTAATGCACTACTAGTATCTCAACTGACGGGGTTGCAATTACGGTATCCCGGGCCTCGGTATTATGAACACGGTATTCCAGACAGACTGATCGAGAATTCTGAATACAGTATTGTTGGCTTTGCGGAAGTCTTGGAGCTCCGACGATAATGCTATACGGCTTTCTAGGTAATCCATCCTGGCAACGAGCACAGTCTTATATCGATGTTTCTTACTGCCTCTACGCTACTAGTAGAAGCGTGAGGATAGTAGAATATTGTGCCTCTGCACTATTCGTTTGTTTCGATGCGTCATTTGCACCTCTGAACCCAGAAACACGAAACAGTTAGTGTAATAAACGTCCAGAGTAAAGTCTTTATAAATTTCTGTATATATAAATCTTCTTTAGATCATAATCTATATTGAAATCTCTTTAAAGCCCCATTCTAAATATCTCTTCAAGAGCAAATTAGGATACCTTTGAATGGCTCCCAGCAGTCTGCGCAATTTAGGTTAGTCAAAGCATACGATCATTATACAGATTACTTACGACCAGAGTGTAGTCCAGTTCCAGGCGTTCCAGTGTCCCACTCACAGCTCTGACCATACTTATGGCCGTTGCATGCAGACTCTGATAGTAGAGAAAATCAGCATATTAGTGAAAAGAGACAGATCTTGGGGGACGGTTAAACATACGTGCATCGTGGGCGATAGCCATAACGCCACTAGTGACGAAGAGCGCAGAAGCGATGATGTTTTGGAATTGCATTTTTGGCGAATGTAACAAGATTTCTCTGTAATTGTAGGAAACTGAAAAGTAAAGAGTATGATGGTTGACTGAAATGAACGACATTGGAAGGAGAGTTGAAGTCCTTTTATATCTATCAATGGATTAAAATATCACGTGTAATTGTCGAAGGAAAGTATTCACGTCCTTATCAACCGCCAAGGATTGTGCAGATACGATGAATGCAACGTAGCCATTGTCGCTAACAATGCGGCAATCAAAGACTCCCTTCTAAGCTTATGTCGATCAATAACCCTCGGGCCGACATTTCAGATTGTCAGCGTGCTCTTGTATATGGCTCAGCCGGCATGACAAGCTGTAATGTGGCGTGCATGGGAGTGCGCTTTGGCCGCGTCGATCTGTTACGCTGTTCAGCTTGTCAGGAAGCTGATCCCAGTTCGAGTGGTATCGTATAACTAAGGGAGGCGCTTGTCTATGACATCACCGCCAGGACTTGATAGCCAGTGTAGCTCTAGAAGGACTAGACAATTGGTCATAGTGGGAGAGAGAGATATAATTCTCAATCGAAAAGTGACGTTTTTCTTCTTTGGCAAACGAATCATACAGATAATTAAATGAGGTGATACAGGTTGAGCCGTTGACAGAAGAGGAACTTAGATTCCTAATTACTGATCTTGGTTTCTTGTAACCCAGGGCCATACCAATATTGTATTACCTTCATCTGTATTATCAGCTGGTAACTTATTTTTCAATCCTCGTATTCAAGCTTACAGTTCAAGAGTAAACGAAACATGCATACCGTAAGACTAACAGCTGCATGAATGTGGATATGCTCTGAAGTCTTTGGGCGTGGTGCTAAAGTTTAATCAATCAAAAGGATTCCAATATGTGATATAGCTTGTCTAGGGTCTTGCAAAGGTATTCAAGACCTTACAATCTCGTGTGTTCCCTGCACTGCTTCAAGTCATCGGGACTCAATTGACTCTTCGGACCCGAGAGTTGTTCTCCTACCCGTGATTGTAATTCGACCGTATCGATCATCAGGTTATGTAGTGAAGATGAAAATATATGTGCTGAAGCCAGTGGAATAATGAGCAGGAGTCTTGTGAGCAGTGCATGTCTCTTGTTACAAAATTCGTTCTCGCTGTTTGACGCTATTTTTTGCTACTGGAGCGGGAATTTTGAGAGCAAGTGCTTATCTATCGTCTTTTAGAGGTTGGCGAGGTGGGGCGGCACGAATTAATACTAGTCGGCGAGCTATGAGATATTGTGTGTGTTTGGATTGTCGATATAGATTCATGGATTCATTTAATGCTCTGTTAGGATGCGCGCCATGGTGTCACTTACAGTTGTATCAATGATAGACCAGAGACTAGTCCACTGCAACCTTTCAGAACGAATTTTGGCTTGGTTCGGTTCGCGAGGAACCCTGATTCTATACGGTGTCTCAATTGATGATGCATATTCCCAGTTCTATTGGTTCTCCGCTCCGAGTTCCAAGTGCATTCATTTATCAACGTCTCACTGGCGTCCTACCACAATAAAGATTGCACAATCATTACCCATATCTACTCAACGTGACAGTATCACTATATTTTGGTCCACATCCGAATGCACTCACCACTCGGATTACTGCCTGAACGCCCCGTTATCTTGAGCCCTGATGTTGTTATGTGATGTGTTTTATGTTTTGTTCTAGGAGACCTCCCCATATAATATCAAGCAACTCGGACTTCAATTTTGTTGCTCGGGACCGAAGTCAACTCCATAGATCCACAAATATAAGGCTCCATGTAGAAACATGGTATACGTGGCGTAACACATTACAATCAAAGATCCACTTATTGACGAACATAGCATTTTTTGCTGAGGCATTTTAACTTGGATAGACATCAAGACTTAACTCCTCAGGCCAGAATACCCTCAGGTACATGGACCTGAGCCTTAGAACAAGCAGTGATCGACAGGCGATGCTCGACGAAAACTGCTGTGGTAGACATCTGAGTCAATCTCATGTACTCTATATGGATACCTTAGCAATACTGGGAGCTGAATACTTTGAGGTAAACCTAAAAAACTCAGTTCAGGTCATGGTTACGCCAAGTTAGCAATGTATTTACGTCACTCAACTTGAGAAAATTAGTTATGAAATGACTTTTCTATAAGACTGCTTCTTCAAATAATATACGATTATGCTTGGTGCTCTTGTCGCCGTTGTTATTGCGACGGAGTGTACTCCTGGTAGCTGTGCTTGTTCAGGAGATGATATCAGAGACATATTCGGGGTTTGTAATTCCTTGGGAAACTGACAAGACTCGCGTTTTGCGGTGGCAAGGGTTGCTGCAACTTGCAAGCTTACTTCGAATGGGGCGGCCTTTTGTGCCTCCTTTGGGTTTTGTCATTGCTTTTACTACTCGATATCTGTACCGTTCTTAGAGCCGCTAGATTCATCCCAACAGCTTTCTAGAGCAACTTAGCCACAAGCAGAAGAGCGCCGAGTATAAGTCTGCCCAAGGCCCACGTAGGAGTCAGACCGTCCACCTAAGCGAATGAATCAAACCTAGCACCGCAAAAAGCTCCTAGCCACATATATTGAATAGCTCCTACTGTCAAGCTAATCCTTTTCCTTCTTACAGCATAACGCCACTAATATATCCATCCACATCCCGCGAGTACCGCTATGACTATGTTTTAAATGCTGCCGAAAGTGATCCTCTCGATAAAACTTCTTAGTACTGTTACACTCCCTAAAGTTGTGAATCTCCTGCAGGTGTCTTATACGTTCATCCCAGTCTTGTTCGGTAGCCTGGGCCTTGTTCCCAGCCTCCGTACCAGAGCGTAGGAAGTCATCGCCACAATATCCGCATGCGTCACACTTTTCGGGTCGCTCACTGGATTCATGAAAGGCGCTATCGTATCCTAGTAAGTATGAACAGGACCAAGATTGACGTCTTATATGGAGCGAGTTCTGATGTCTCTCTGCCTCATTCTTATTCTTAAATCGGTTTCCGCAAAATGAGCATTCGTATTGCTTCTCAGCCTCATGTGCACTATTATTACTGTTAACAAAGGTCAAGCCTATATTGTCAAGGGACTTACTTGAGTTCTTCTACCGTATCAAACCTTTTCGGTTTCTTGGGACAGCATTCACACATAAAGAATCCTGTCACTTTTCCCCTTCTAAAGTCTTTGGAAACAACCGGCTTCAGAGATTCGAACTTTGGGGAATGTTGGCCGTATCCATCGTGGCTACTAGCAGAGCCAAAGCTGGCAATACTGCCTTGTCTTCTAGGTACACGGTTAAGACTTTGGGGGCTCTCACCTCGCCATCTTGGGGGGCCGAACGGAGGAGGGCGTTCTTGAGATTCAACTTGTGGTAATGAAATCGGCCTATGAAAAGCACTCCTTGGTTTATCATCCCCCGATAGTTGATGATTTGAAGAAAGACTGCGTCTGCGAGTACCAATTTCTGATGGAGGAGAACTCCTTCGTCTCTCTTGACCGTGACTAAATCGATCGTGAAAAGCGCTGATCCATGAGACAAGGCCTAAGTCATCAAAGAAATCAAGCAGTTTTACTGCCTCCGGTACATCCTCTCTTAAGGATTTCCAACGAGCCCACACTGATTCGTCGTTAAGACGATCGAGAATTGGAGTTATGTCAGCCCCGTCAATTTCTGCTAGGCGAGCGTGTTCAAACATTGCGAATGCAGCATACGAGAGCAGCGCAGGATGGTCCTCTAGAATCTGGGAGTGAACGGTGTCAGGGACATCCGAGAATGGAGCTTGCGGAACATCGATCAACAACTCCGATTCAGTAGTTGAATTACTGCTCTCTTCCAGCCATCGATGTATAGCCATGAACTTGTATGACTCGGAAAAGTCTGTTATGATTTGTTCTGACCCTTGATCATCTTCTGGCGTCGTCCTTGGACGTAGAGGCAGGGTGATCGTGCCTTGTGGGGGATGTCCCTCATATTCGAGAGAGCAAACAGACAGAGAGGAGTCACCGTTTGACTCCGTTGATGACATTGGGCTCTTTCCCTCGTTTTTTTGTTTTCCTCTGTGGGTAAATCTTTGTCGTGCCGCTACCAAAGCATCGAGCTCATCGATGTTCATATAGTCCAAACAAGTGGCCATGATAGATAAGTGTCCACTACCAATAGGATGAGTTAATAAACTCGAGTCTAGCACGGAGAACCCATTCCCCCTCAAGAAGAAATCCCGCACTGACTCGTGGATTACCTGTACGATCCTAGTACCACCGTATTCGTGCGTCAAGGATCCTGCGTCTACGCCCACTGAGGATACATCAGAGCCTGAGTCGTGCGGCGGGATCTTGATCGCTCCCGTCACCTTGACCAATCCCAGAGAAACAGTTTTGATCTGTTTCACCAGCTGCTCGTCGGTTGCTGTAAAGTATTCTGATGCTCGCCATTCAGCAAGCGACGTCGGCGTGGGACGCCTGATAAACCCCATTATGTGATGCCACTCGTGAAGACGAAGTGGTTTTGTGGACAAGGTAGCCCATTGGAACAATCTGACAGCGATTTTCTTCCCTTCGGGCGTGAGATGTGATAACATCTCGGAGAATAGAGTCTCGAGAGCTTGCGGTGTATTTTCAACTCGCTTGGTCAAGTATTCAAGACTTCTGCCTTCATCCCAGCTTCGAAGTAAGTCGTCAATAACCAAGTCTACCCAGAGAAACATGCCATCTGACATTTCTCTAATCTTCTCTTCCAAAGCCTGCCATTCAGCGTTTTGGATGCCATTCCCAATCTCAATTCTCTGCTTTAGATGTGTCGATATATCGTGATTGTTGTGCTGTTCCATGATGATTTCTGGGCAGTCACTTACAGTGACGGAGGGGGAATGTCGACTCGATAGACAGACTTTCAGATCGATTCCCGAAGCAAAAGCCGACTTTGTTATCTTCCGCCAGAAGTAGACTAGATTTCGCACACTACTTAAGTCGCACTCATCAAGAGCATCGATGAAGATCAATACTCTGCTGCTTCGTTTCTGGAGCATCATCTTTTCAAATGCTGTCTTGAGTTCAGCTTCATACCAATCAATATGTTCCGGTACCATGAAGTATGCAGTCTTGACCTTTGTATCCCAAATGTCCTGGAAACAATGTAGGAAAGAGGGATGTTTGGAGCAAAGCTGATATATCAAAGACCGAAAAAGGCCGACAACCGAGTGCTCTAGCTCATCACCTTTGCCGTTAAAGAAGAAAGCCGCTGTTTGAGACGGGGCTGGTGCTTTTTCTTGCCTTTGAGTTGTTCGACGGAACGCTTCTCCCATCAGCATTGACTTTCCGGAGCCTGGTTTCCCTTTTATCCAGATAAGTCCTTGATATCTTTTCTGATTCCGTCTGCTGAGCCAATCCTGGAATCTTTCATTATCAAAAAGCCAATGGCATGTCTGCTCAGCTGGGCTGCCCAAAGTCTCATATCGTCTATTTATAGCTGGAAACCACAGTGACTGGAGACATGCTTTACTGGCTTGATTATGGAGATTATCCCCCAGATACTGAGGTATGCCAGCACTCGGTACTGGGTGATAGTTCTTTTCTCCCAAGTCTCTACTTGACTCTTGCCGATTGGATGTCGTAATTAAAAGGTAGGTAGAACGGATCTCGCCAGCGACTTTGTGGTAGTTTGGGTCGTCTTTCCCTGAGTACCGACTCATCTCCAGATGATCAGCTTGCAGCGTCTCGGCATGTTCGCGATGATTCCCAATGAGAGACGAGTATTCAGGAACAACCTTCTTTCCTAACTTGGGGTGAATGAGCCCTTCTTGGAAAGTCTTGACCCGAAAGTTACTCGTATGCCAAAGCCTGGAAAATTCCTCCTGTGCTCTCTCTAGATCTGTGTTCTTCAGGCCCAGGGAGTCTAGAATGACTGGAGTCGTGGCTACTCCCAAGGCACTGAGCAACGACCGAGCAACTTCCCCCCTAGCGGCAATATCTACACTACCACGGTGTGGTGTGCCAAGGAAGATAACTGCCTCGACTGACTCAAGGATGTTTAGATGCTCATATCGTGTGGATGATGAAGCTCTCGAAAGCATCTATAGGATAGATTATTAGTTGCAACTTAATCCTGCCAAAAGACGTACCTCCTTGAAAATGATACCGCCCAGGCTATGAGCTACACATATCAGAGGACGATCAAGGGGCCTCTCCAGACCAAGGGCAAAAAGAAGGTCTTTGGCATGTGAAAAGACACTATTCTCACTGACTGAGCCAGTCGAGTATTTGGTTATCTTGCTATCATACCCAAACACGAGAATACGCGAATCCGGGAAGTCTCTGGAGAGAAGGTCGACAGGCCAAAACACCACGGCAAGGTCGGCATTGTCGTGCAATGTCTCAGGTCTAGCTTCTGCGGCTGTGTTCCGAGTCATTCGATGAAGTTGACTCAGAGCGCGGCCGAGGGCACTCTTGTGGGAATTCTTCTTTAGGTTTTTCCTTAGGGAGTCAGAGGCTGATGACAGTTCGGGTGTACTGGCGACCCTTTTGGAACTGGTCCATGTTTTCCGAGGATGACCACCGAGGCCATGCACAAAGAGAATGCTGATCAGTCAATACAACGAACTGGAGGCGCCATGAGAGCGAATAAACATACTCGACAACCGGAGAGCTGTTTTCAGGTTCGTAAGCTATAGAGATCCCGGTATCTCGAATGGAACTCTCCATATTAGATGAAAATGGCACTGCGCTATGTAACTAGAACAATTTGCCCAGCGAAACCCGAAAGCGGGGTTCGTGTTTGCCTGCATGAAGGCGGCTGTTGATTGGACGATCTCAGTACCCACTAGTATTTCTATCGTTGGATTTATTTACCTTGGGAAAGCTTATAGACAGTCAGACAGTGCACCATGACTAGACTGTCATGTACGCTCTCGCGCATTATAGTCGTCTTAGCTGCGATGGAACTTCCGGCAGAAACCGATTAAGGGTTCCACATGAACTTACGGTGATGTCTCTGATTAATTGCTACACTCAATAATCGAGCTTAAATCCCGCACTTAGATTATCTACATCGGAGAGAAAATGAGTAAAAAAAGGGAAGCCAGTCAAAAGTCGAGCACTATTACGTTTCAGAAAATTATCTATGTGTGACTATGATGAGTTGCTGATTGTGCTGAAGTGAGCATGAGACTGGGGTGTTAAGGGATCGTGCATGTGGTAAGATGAAAATCTTAAGATGGACTTTCGGTGGGTCAAGAGTACGGCTGAATTGCGTAAGATCAAATTGTGAAAAGGAAGTGTTGCTAATAATAACTCGTGTCTTTAGATAAAAGCATCTTAAGATACGCTGGTGGGTCACGCCTGATAGCCCACAGCCAATCAGGCGTTATGGCAATCTTGTCAGCTGAAAACTTATGCCAATACCCCTCATTTAGGAAGCTCACAGCTGTAATCGGTAAGTAAATTAACAATAAACATCTCGTATCAAACATGGATCCTTTGTCGATAACCACAGGCTGTATAGGTCTCATCTCGACTATTGGCACGCTTTCTTTATCCATCAACGGCTTTGTGCGAACCTGTCGTGAAGCTCGTAGTGACCTAGATCGAGTAGCACGAGAGCTCCTCTCCCTGCAGACAGTCCTTGAACTCATTAAAGATGCGATTGACGAGGATAGATCATTTCCTGACACTCTTGCGTATCATGTCTCGGGTATTTTGACCAACTGTCATTCCGTCGTCCTCGAGTTGCAAGGCTGCATTACAAAATATGGTAACAATCGACTAGGGACAAGGGCTGCGTGGGCCATCAGTGGCCAAGGAGACGTCGCGAAATTGCGATCAAATCTAGAGGCTCATAAAGCGGCTCTGGAATTGGCTCTTGATATGCTTGCGCTGTAAGGCTGATCCACGCCTCGAAGACGTAACCTTATATGCTGACTCGTCTAGGCATATAGCTAAAGCAATAAGAATAGACACAACAGAGATCCGGAATGACACATCAGCTATAAAGGATAGTACGGCTCAAATTCTAGAAGAGATCAGTCAACTCCAGGCACGGCTACCAAATCGAGATGACTATATCCTGCAGAGCTTTTTGGAAGACATGACAACATACACGGAGAACGCCTTAGACGGAGCATCTATTGATTGGAGAAGTTCTAGTACACGGGCCCCATCTCCTGTTATTGAAATCGAAGAAGGTGTGGGCTCTGCTCACATTTTAGATTCGTATTTTTCCACGGATTTCGCGTCTTTCAATGTACACAAGAATCATTCTGAGTATCAAGTGGCCGAAAAGGACGGAGTTTCGGTGTGGGAGTGCATCACAAACGTGGAAACCTACTATACGGGGATGGAGGGAGAATGGCAAGACATCTGCTTGAGACGACGGCGCCGAGCAGCAGTCATGACAGAGCAACGTCCCCGATCCCCGTCCACAGTACCTTCAGAACTCTTTGACGCATTTAGTCTGAGCTTTTATTCGATTATGCCAAAGGATGAACGAGACGGGTTTGATGCCGACTTTGCTGCTCAGTGGTTTGGTGACGAGCTCAAAGTTGAATCTAGCACGACTCGATTCACAGCATTGACGTTCCCAGGCCGTGAATTCGCCTCTCAGGACATTCTTCGGCCTAGCCGCTTCCAACCACCCAGACGGATCAGGATCGCATTCTATATCCCAGTAGATGCTTTCACGTGGCCTGATGAATTCGAAACTCAATGGAACTTCATTTCCCATTCTGTTAAAGCACTCGCGCAGAAGGTTGATTCACCTTGGCAGAACATTGTTGTTATCATCGAGGGGCCTCCCAGGTGGATTGGGGTTGATCCCAATATCCTTATGCTCTTCAGACAACTCGGTATCCTGTTTGAAACAAAGCAGTCGATAGACTATGTTGGCCGTGTCTCGGTATATCCACCTTATCATATGGAAAGTGATAAGATCTTTGAGCGACCGATCCTGGGGACTATATACGAGGTAGGGCATTCACTCAAGAAAACCTCGATAGCCCTTCTTGTCTAACCCTCTTTTAGCATACAGTACGGCCAACAACGTATTCCCGTGGAGCTAATTCTAAGAATATTCTAATCACTACACGACTACAGGTAATAGCAGTAGCACCACACCAGTATCGAAACGACCCAACCCACCACAATCTACAGTACTATGACAACTGGGCTGTAGCTGTTTGTAATGTTTTGAAACCGGAGTTCATAGTCACTCTGCCAAAAGGTGAAATGGCAAAGATCCCCCATCCGGGGCGATTTCTTTCAGACCTCTGGAGGTGCCAGACCCGATTTAGCAACTCGAAGCATGAGCATGTTAATCAATGTGTCCTGCTTACACCCTTGGAGTTTCAAACGGGTCGCGTTGGGGTAAAGCCGGCAAGGCCAGTAAAGAGCAGAGTTCAAACCCTCAAACAGTCGCCACCGCAACCCGAGCAACCCACCACGCCAGTTGAGAGCCCGATTAGCTCCAGTTCTCAGCCAGAGTCAACTCCAAGGAATACACCCAATAGCACCAAGTCTCAGCCAGAGTTAACTCCAAGGAACATAGTAACTAGCGTCAGGCCTGAGCCAGAGTCAACTCGGAATACACCTCCTGTTACAGATTGGAATTATACTTACATCTTATCTGGCTTGCTTATCTCGTATATTTTACTTTTTTCTACCTTTTATACTTATGTTTTATTTGGCTTGGTTTTCTTTTACATAATCTTCATTTTTTTCTTAGTTTAATGTAAATAATACTGTATACATACCCCTAAATTCTCACCAGTGGATTTTACTTCCCTATGGTCTTTCGAAACTTGAAGTCTCTGGTAGCCTTATCCATGAGGATGTAGTGAAGCGTTGAGAAGATATCATGCAGGATCACATGTGGCAGAATTGTCTAGTGCCTGATTCATGGACGTCGCTGCAGAACCTGTATACTGAGAAACATATCACTGGAGTAAACATCTATCCTCCATACATGTATTTGCCGCGTTGGCCTCGTTGAAGAGTCCATGAACTAGTTCAATTTTATCGTTAAATCTGACGCTGTTACTATCATCACTATCACAATGCAAATGCAGTCTCAGTGTTTACAGAAGTTATTAATACTAAGTTACTAATAATCTACAGAATGAAATCCTTTATGCTCCCTGTCTAAGTATAGCTCTTAATAGCCAGATATCCTCTCTTGAGTAAAGTATACCTTACCAAACGTAAAGGTGACTCCTATAGTAAGAAGCTCCCTTTACCCTTTTAAGAGACATATTAATCCTAAGCCCAGTATAGGCAAAATATCTCGTAATTTCCGTATGCAGTGTAAGATCTACTAGACTTTCCTCTGCGCTATAGAAAATTAGTATTAGCTACTGTGGTTAGAGCAGGGTACTGATAGAGGTAAGTTCCTGGCTATTGCCATTGAATGCTCTTTTACAGGGCAAGTCGTATGAAACATCACTTGACTGTGTGCGACAGAGGGCTACGGCTCTGATGGTACCGCAGGTCTATTCGGGTGTTAGGATGATAGGTGGCATCTCGATAGACTTAACTCACGCCACTGCATCCTCCATTTGCGGCAGGGCAACTGTTAGCCCATTATTACCATGACGAGCTTACATACCTAGTTTGGCAACAATACTCGGGAATATGGCTGTCGCTTATCAAGTAGACCAATGATCACAAGCACAAGATGTCGCCTTTGCTGAATTTGGAATACTACCTAAAATTCAGAGTGTTGCTTCTATATTATGGTTGAAAGGACGGGTAGATTTATAAAAAAGCAAGTATTATGAGGTTAATATTATTTAAGCTTTATGTAGGTACAGAAATGAAAGACGGCAATGGCGAAACACTCTTGCCATAAACCCATCTGGAATGGAAGTTAAGGATTGCTAAGAAGCTAATTCAGAAGCATATAAAGCGGAACCCTGTCGGTCGTCTGGTGACTCTACTATACTGCTTTTTGGAGCAAGGATTTGAAGATCGCAGACCTGCGTCGCCAGTTCTCTCAGCATTTGACCGTCATTGCAGGTTTTGATTTGCGACCTTCGGGGATCCGGCAATTGCTGATCCGCGCTCGGATATCAGCAGCAGATTTAGAAGCAACAATTTCTACTACATAATGTACCCTACATGCTCATCAAGACGCTCTCCGCCTTTATAAGAGGCTACCACTAGAGGAGACACAATGTTGTGGTACTCCTATTATGAGGCAAGATTGTTAGCAAAGCCCCTGTACAAAACAGCGACCACGCTATTACCAGAAGTACACAGTAGACTTACTGCCTTCGTCTCGTAGGCTCTGGAGTTTTACGAACCTTCGCAACACTTCCACACTTCGGCAGTTTATAACACTTACTTCAGGTCCTTTCTTGGTATAGATTTGATCATCGACGAGGACGCTTCAAATGCCATTGTAAGCAGAGGGTATGGCTTTCCGAAGGTTTCAGGACAGGTACATCGAGACCCGAGGACCGTAGGATGGGATACCAATGGTGGTAAAGAGAAACTCGTTTCAACAGTGATATAGAGCTAATTGAACAGTTCGAGATGGGACCCTTCGTCATAAACCGACTAGCCGCAAGACATTAATTATAACCAGCTGAATTTATACAGAAGTGAAGCTCATATGAACATGTTCCATCCGACAAGACTGAAGGTATGGGAGGGATATTTTCTTTAGGTTTTAGAAAAATATGATGAAGTTAATGGTACACTCTTAGAATCCTGGTTCTAGGCTAGTTCTAATGTGACCTTACTATGAACGACGGTAACATGAACACTCCAGACAGTCCGACAACACGGGATAGGTAAGGCACATAGGGAAACAATGTGAGGATCCGGATATGATGTTTCTTGGTCAAACTAATCTGAGACTCTATCGTGTCCCTGGTTACTTGGGGAAGGGGCAAGCTTTCTTTGGCTAGGTATACGAACCGGGCAGGTTGCGAGCAAGGATGAGACATGAGAAGAAAAGAGCTCCGGTATCAAATATAAGCATAAGCGACGTTGGTTCTAGTCCCTCAACTACTCATATCATCTCGCCACAGATCTGAATAGCCTTCGCTTGCTCGCTATGATCAATGACAGAAATTCAGTCACTGTATATTATCGGATCCAGTGTTAGAAAGGACCGTTGTTGATATCGATTGACCCAGAAGTCTCTTTCTTTCGCTGGACAAAGGACAAGCTTCACTGGGTTTGATCCGTTCGAGCAGACCAGATATATACTCTCAGCCATTACAAAGAGAACTTCCTACGAAATTGTGTACTAAAAGCCCACAGCCACGGATCTCACCTATATCCAACAAATCTAGCACGACATACTAGCGAAACTTACAACTACTATCTGCATTTTGCTCAGCAATAGGGAAGCATCGTAGATCTGGGCGAAGCCATTGGAAGCATTAAGTACCTACCTACGTCTCGATACATGCAAGTGAGCGGGATGACGTCTATCCTTCGGGCGTCATCAAAGAGGCGCAAAACTAGACCTAGGAACCTAAAGATACTTCCCACGCTGTCCATATACGATAAAGAGTTCACAACATTGGCCAAACAAAGTGGCCCGAGCGAGTCAATGCTATCAAGCGACCGCATGAATCTTGCAGCAAACGACTCATGTACTGATGAGCCCAACCTCGTGCCTTTGTGGGAGCAGTCTATTCTAGCAAAGCGAAGCCCCTCGTCTACCTAATAGCTTTTGCGGGTGGGAGAAGCCAGGTTATCTCATCGCCTGAGGTGGTCACTATCATACAGAGCACAAAGCTTGGATGTGCAACGTATGCCTAGGTAATGCTAGCATATGACCACATCGCAGAGACCAAGATAAGTTGTATAGCTGCACTGTATGTTTAATCTTTGCATCAAGTTTTATTTCTGAAAACTCATGGATCATGTAGAGCGTATCTGCTACTAAGAGGACTTTGATGTTCTTATGTATTGCTAAAGAAGGAATTAGAAACTGTCATGTATACCGATGAGACAACCAGGATAACTTTACAAATAAACCATTTCTCTCCCAATCAGTCACACGAACATATCATCTACCCTTCACGCCCGCAATCTCACAAATCTGCCCTGTCCAAGAGGCGAAAGCCTCTGATTCAACCACCCGGCCACCATTTCCGCGTCCAAGAGCTGCTCCTTCAGCTCAGACACTGCAGAGTCCACGTCACGTAGTTCAAAGACTCTCCCTTCCATCCGCTCTGCTAACCGCGCCCACCAGCCAAGGACCATATTGTTATAATTGTCGACTGCGGGTCGAATATCGTGTCTGAGGAGATCGAGGTATTCCGAGCGGTAATCGACCTGCAGGAAGCTTTGCGAAATTGTATATGGGAGTTTCGAAGGGCCTTGGACTCGGTAGAGCTCTGTGACGAAAAAGTTCCATGGGCTTTCTTCGTTTGACTCGCAGATGAGGACGGCGAAGATGTGGTCGCAGCCAGCTGTGAGGCAGTCGTGGGGGATATCCGTACCTGTTGATCAATTAGCAATCTTGTTTTGGAGTGGAAGATGAGGCAAACTTGCGGTAGTAGTCGTATCCAGCATGTAATACTTGAGGTTCTGGCTGGAACAAGAACGGTGGAGCGACATTCTCGTCTCTCTCGCTACTCCCCAGCATGGCCATGATTGCTGCCAACGTCTTTTGTGGAAGACACAGGAGATTTTACAGATGTTGGAGGTTACATAGTTGTGTTTGAACCTCAAAGGGCAGCAGGAGATTCATCGTTGGTTGTTGCTCTAGGTCTGGGACTCCTGGTCCCGATGGCCGCTAACCATCGAGACCGTTGAGCTCCGCTGGGCCGTCGGAGCCTTGTTCAGCATGACCTTCTGCTCGGTGACGAAGAGAGGGCGGAGTGCGAGGGCCAATTTCAGAGACTCTTACAGACGGCATCATGACAGCTGCGAAGACCCTTTCGGAGGAGATAGCGTGAGTTGTCGGAATTGATAAGGCGGGGAAAGGGAAAGGAAGCCGCCAGGGTTGATTACTGGCGCTGGTTGAATAAAAAGGCGGTGAGTCTCAATTTTTTGCATGTTTTCATCCGTATGCTGCTTGAGGCAGCAGACATGACGCATCTTCGGGTTGATACAGATGGAAACTTTGCGCGACCTATCAGAAAGCGGTGCCTGGTACCTGTCAGTGAGTCTGTAGCCCACAACCTGGCGCGACAGGGATCAATTACAAGACTGAGATTTGGATACCTTATCGGGTCTGGCTTCCATCTTCCAGTCTTCGTCCAGCATACTAAGGCCGAACAGGGCTAGGCAGTTTTAGGGTGAGGTCAATCGTCGTGGCAGCATTCATCTACATTTAGTGTTTCCCTTGCCAACGTGTGTTCAGGGAATCGCGCCGAAAAGAGAGACACAAGCCAAAGTGCCGTGCTTGTGATTGACATCTACATCGGCGAATAAATGACAAAGTTTGAAGTTTGAGATACCCCGGAGTGTTGTCAAGCACTTGGCATGAGGTGTAACTGAATAACCCAGTTCTCACAACGCGACGTGACGCGCTGGTTGGAGGTTAAACCGTCAGCGGAAACACAAAGACCACCACGTGAGAAAGACACCATTTCTCCAGTAAGAGGGCATAAATGCGCCTTGGAAAGTTTTAAATACAATGAGATTAGCAAATTTATATTGCCTGTCTTATGTATATTACAATTTGGTCTGGCGTCAGGAAATACCACGGTCGACTTGTACCTAATTGCTCGGCTCACTTATTCCCTTTGCGTTGATGATCAACCGCGGTTTTGATACTGTGAAAAGCATTTTGTGATTTGGCTGTATGGTTTTTGACATATCTACTTTGGCTCAACCTTCACTCTATGTCTTCATTCGTCCGCCCCGGCACCTCAATCAAGAGATCAATCGAACAACCGCCCACTAAACACCCTATCGCGCCCAGTCAGTCCACACATCAGTTTACCTCTCAAGCATCTCCCAACTTCCAGTCCCATTATCACCCAGATCAAGCTGCTGAGCCTCAACTAGCCGATCAAGAGCACGCATATGCGCCTCTGCGCGTTTGATCCTCTTCTCAGCCTTCTTGCGCTCAATCAAAACCTGCTTCACAGCCACAGAACCCTTCGCTTCCTCCTCGCATGACGTTTGATTGATGCCATAGCCAAAGAGAGCGAGCAAGAGCGCGATGAGGGCGGTGAGTATGCGTTTCAAGACTGAAGGTTGATGCTCGTTCTGCGCGATAGGAACTTCTTGATGCTGGAGGTTCCGTAGAGTGGCGTCGGCAGTTTTGACATCTTTGGATGCTTCTTCGATTTCTAGGATGCTTCTTCGATTTCTAGGAGACTGTATAGCCGGAGTTGCCAAATTTGCTCGCTGCTGAGATTGACTAGAAGATTGCGCGCGGCGATGCGAGATATTGGGACCTCATCCTTGGCGGATCTCTACTCCTCCAAGCTGGGGAACTTGACTTGTCGAGCTGACATTGTTGCATAATCAGAGAGTGTCGCTTTTACTTGGGTCTTGGCCTGTGGTTTTTCTCTGCAGATAAAAAGTCAAGGCGATGTTGAAGCTGGCTTATTGTTTGTTTGTTGTTGCGCGTAGTCATAAGACTTGGCGGATGACATAAGCGGGCCACGGGCTGGACCAATCAAGTGCTTGATGTGAACCCGATCTCAATCGCGGGAGTAAATTGCAGGTGTCGGCAGTGCCAGCCCAGAAACACTGGGCTCTTCCAAGGTGGAATTATATCTCGATTTAGGCGATCTTGTGATTGCTGGAATGCTTGTTCAATGACCTGACCATATAGCGTTGTTGGAAGGGTTGCTGGAGGCCTAAGAGTAATACGGACGGTTTTGTGTGAGACTTGAAGCGGTTGAGGTCGAGGCGTGAGTCCACTGATGGTCGCTGGAGTCCCCCGGGACAACCTTTCTCACCTTGCATCATTTGAGTCAAATTTTCAGACGGCTTGCATTGGTATAGTAAACATGGCCTCTAATTGCTCCGTAGGTTGCAAAAGAATATGGGGCGAGAGTTTGTCGCAAGAGCAGGGAACTCATTGCAGGAGTAGATGAAACAGTTGAGAGTGCTATCGCGGGAGCAAGCAAGTGCTCGTAGGAGCAGAGAAGGTATAGGGCTCCTCCAGTGAGAGGCGCTGTAATTCATCGCGGGAGCAAGTAATTTATCGTAGGAGGTGTTCATATGTACAGCGCTACTGTACCTGGTCAGTGACTGAGACTGCAGCGGGAAATTCAAGGCCCGGGTCCTTCAGCGGCAGCCATCAAGCCAGGCCTGGATCTCAAACCTCAACCTCACGCATATTACTCACAACCACCCGCTACGATACTCATGATCTATTGATAATTGGTTTGCGACATACCCTCTAATTCACTAAAGCTGCGACTTAGTATTACCAAGCCCTGAGCGGCAAACACGCAACACGGCGCGACAACATCACCGCGATGTGACCGATCAATCCTCCCTCTTGTGGCTCGAGTCTCTCAACCAGAGCAGAGGTCCAGACATGAAGTATGGCAGCAGTATCACTGCGCCGCATTTGTTTCCGATACTACGATTAAACCTCTTGAATGCGACGAGTCGACTCGAACAAGGCGATAAACCGATGTAATATAAAGGTTCGGGGTTCTTCGCCTTGTGTGTTTTTGCTCGGGGCTTTAGTTGCTGTAAGCTAGCGTATCGCTAATCTCTAATGCTGCTTTAGTCAGTGTGTGATGTAGTACGGCTCTGAGGAATGAGCGGGATGAGCTGCCAGCAGAATATTGGTTTATTTAAGGTCGTGTACGTGCTCGGGAATACCTCAAAGTGTTTCCTTTCAGATATATCTCCCGTCCGTAATCTTGACTCCTGCCGTTGCTGGCGCCCGGGTTGTAGCTAAGGCCCTTATGAAATTGGTGATCACATTGCTGAATCTCAGCCGAAACGCACTTGGCTTAGTAAATGTCTTTACTGAAATATACGATTAAGAAAAGATCGTATGATAGATGTCAAGAACTGAGGCGAGTAGTACAAGTAAGGCCAAGACTTCCACAGCGACAACGTATTTATCAAAGCGCGACAATTCAAGCTCTTGTTTGCTATCGTGCTTTGATGCCTCAATTTCTACCAGACTACGAGAGCGCATAGCCACAGTCGCGTCACCGTTGCGATTACTCGGCATAGGGTTGAGGTGCTTATGGCGATTCATTTCACGCTTTAGCAGATTAGTTAATAGACCTGAGCGAATAGGAGGGGGGGCATACTGTGTTTACCCAACACTGCAGTTATGAGAGACTGAACTGTAGTTCTAGGTCTTGGATTCTGAGTTCCAATGCTTCGAGGCGATCACAAGATGCAATGTATTCAGTTCTATCTTCAGGAAATGACTGCTTTGCATTGAGAGACTTCAGAGTCTCAGTCTCTCCACTTGTCTTGGCATTGGAGGAAGAAGAAGAAATAGAACCATTGATTCGTGATGGAAGAAGTTTTTCGGCAATAGGACCTGGTCTCTGATCGTGGTTGGTGTCATTGATGACGGTGGGAGCCATGATGGGATGTTGAATCTCAGACCGACAATACAGTCGATTTGTGTTTGGTGAAATGGAGGTCTTGTAATTGATCTGTTTATGCAATGATATTGAAGTTCGTGGAAGTCAAAAGCCGGGACGAAAGCAAATTCAACATTAGGCGGAGGTATATAAGTAAGAAGTGAAATCAGTGCTGACCCCTCAAGCTGGGAGGTCTTGATTGAAAGGACCGCGCGTTTGACCAGCAAACTAACATAAATCAGTGGCTTATCTCCTGGATTCGGTCAGGAGCTGTCTTTTTTCTGCAGTTGTGATATTGATTTGAAGTATCGTATCCTTTGTGGTTATATGCAGCTTGACCTCTTTCAAGATTTCGCCAATGTTTAGCTGCAGATTCTTACTTCACTGCCTGACTATCGCTTTCATATTTTCCAACGACGAGGTCATGGATCAAAGGAGTCTTAGTACTGTGAAAGGATCCCTTATGTCCTCTGTCCTTCAACCTTGTGCAGTTTGGCATCTCCGATGCTTCCACCATTTTTCAACTTAGATTCTGACTTCACCGCTTGACTATCGGTTCTGGAATCATTAACAGCAAGATTCTGGATTCAGAGAGATTTAATAGAATAAAAGAATTATTCGCGCCCTCTATCCTTCAACCTTTAACCTCCAACCTCCAACCTTCAACAGTCTTCAATCTGGCAGACGACTATTGAAGATCTACAAAATGCCACTCCCGACCTTCCACCCACACGATATTGGGTTCGAGTACAGACTCCGAAAGCATCGTAAAGCAAGTGGGATTCGCAGACGAAAGGAAAGACAACAGAGAAAGTCTTTCACCTACAAACCTAACCGTAAACGCAAACACCGAGGTCAGTTGATATACAATGGCCGTGATTATAGGTCAATGACTAATAGATCTAAAGGTCCTTCAGGATTGTGCTACAAGCCTGCTATTTCTGGCTAGAAATGAGCTTAGATTGTATGGCGGCTGGTGATGGGATTTGAGAGGATAACGGAAGCGATGTCTCGACTTGAGGGATGAGAGCTACACGTATTAGATGTCTTGGGTATACACTGTATTGATGTAAAACTTATTTCAAGCGAATGATACACCACCACTCTTGGAAATGATACAAGCAGGATGTCGACTTATTTATTCCTGATCTACAGTAGCCTTTTATTCATCAGAAGTAATGTCACGGCATATCAACACAATCACAGGAATGAGAATAATGCAAGCTATATCCTATGTACTCTGGAGTACACTCTGATTCTTACCCCCCCGTTTATGTACTTACACTCTCGATACTCAAGTGTCCTCCTCATTGACGTTGCACTTTGGTATCTGCCAGGAGATATCGCCGTGATTTCGGGACTCAGAAGTCAGGCTGCTAATGCATTATACTATTTTCTTTCCTCCATTGAGTATTTTTACCTCGCATGACGCAGGGTGGTCAATCGGTCGAGGAGAGAGTACTCACAATGGAGTCGCTAGGTACGCCCTCACTTCAGTACGTCTCAATTTAATCGCTCACACCCATCCGCCTTTCATTAAAACTGATGAGAAGAAGATTTCGTACTTAAAGGGTAAATGGTGCAAGATGCCCTTGAGTTCAAAGATTGGTCTGTTGTTCACAGAGGGCACAAGCTTGTATTGGTACAGCATTTACTTGATTATTTTCATTAATTAATCAATTCGCGATTGTTTTAATAATACATGTCCCGATATTTTTAGTATCTAACTTCCTCGCATGGTTCAAAATCAAGTCCGACGCCGGTTTTGTGTGGCTGATTGGGCGCGGGATGGATCGATTGATTTGCGATCATCGAGACATCGAGAAAACGCAAGAAAATGTGTCACAGCGCAGGATGAGCCAGCGCTATCGATAAGCAGATGCGCGCTTGTGCGCCCCGCTGAGCGCCGAATTCGGGATTTTACAGGGCTTCCCAACGATCGCGTGTTCGAATACCAGTATTAGAACGAAGCAGTAAGACTGTCATAAATTCATATTTTCTTATAGTACTAATCCAAGGTCTGTGACTTTTTATTTGTATTTTCTACCCTTCTTGGTGTGCTTTGGCAATGTCTGGTGCAGCTGTGTTTGAGGCGCTGCGTGCAAGGTACGTACCGTCTTGGCAACAACCTGGTGGAGCCTGTGTTCAAGACCATGGCAGCTCAGTCATTCCAGTGACTGTCACTCCAGGGTAGCCAGACCACAAAACAGAACAAAAGATCGAGAGTCACTGATATCCGACTTCCCGGAAGACCTGATTGCCCAGCCATGCGCCTTGTAGTCTACCTCCTACCAGAGAGAAAATCAGCACAATTAAAAACAAAACAACGATGCGCTGTTCATTCTGCACGTCGGCGCGACCGTTATCGAGTGCAAATCTTATTTCTGGTAGCCATTGCAAAGACAGCGCATCCCGCAAGCGCGTTCATTTGGCATAAGTGGCACACGATATTCCACCACAAATCTGATATCATGCCTCCTTTATTGCTTCAATTTCTTCCCCCTCCCAAGTCCCTTTAGACCAGCGATAGTTCAGCATGTTGTCTGCAAAGAGTTTTGTGGAGGCGGTACCCAAAGCTAAGAATGGATCATTGCTTCTGTGGTATTGTGATGTTGACTGACTTCATGGAACAAACATCAACGGCCCGGACAAATGCTTGCTTGTAACGGCAATTGAGTGAGAGACAAAGCGATATCAACATTGAATTAAAAAAATATGGAGCTATAGGGTGAAATTGAATGACAACGACAAGCAGAAATATTGACCGTGTTTCTGATTCGCGCTATGACCTTACAACACGGCATTTCTGCGTCAAAACTGCTGGGATAAAAATGCCATCTTCGTCAAGACAAAGAGAAGTCTGCAGCGGCTGTAGTTACCGACCTCCGTGTCGTCACCAACTTCCGCAACACCTGAGAACAAAGAACCTTGCAGGCAGAGGCCATGCACACTCAACTACCACATATCACGTAATGTCGGCTTTAATTCTCTTGAGGGCATATAAACTCGCTTCTTAGGGAAATCTCGTCTTTCCTTCCCTTCCCACTACCACATTCAACGGTAATATCGCACAGCATGGAAAACACCGGCCGTTGCATGTATTGTAAGTGCCTGAATCTGCAAGTCACACACTTCTTATCTAACTGCGGCAGGTAACAAACCTTGGGTCCGCCGGCACCCAGACGACGTCAACCACGTGATGAATCATCTGTACAGAGGCCAGCCCAATCTCCCACCTGCTGTCGATGAGTACGACGCGGACGCTGAAGAGATTGACCTGAACGATCCCGAAGTTCCATCTCATTTGTCCCTTGCGGAAGATTGCTGGGACTGCATCGTGCAACCCCTCTGCAATGCACTGAGACCCCTACGAGGACTTCCGTACTTCTTGATCATGCCTATTCATTTCCTGATTCTTAATCTCTACTGTATTATCACCGGTATGGATGGGCCGTTTCTTCGTCAAATCATCCCTGTCATTCTCGTGGAAGTCGCCGAGCGGTATGAACCTGGAGCAGGCTTTCTTGTCAACGTCGCCGTCGGTCTCATGCCTCATATCTGGGAACAGCTCCGTCCGACATTTGATGAGTATGGCGGCCGACTTTCGGACCTGTACAACGAGTTTGAGGTCTTCATTATTCTGTGTGTATTTCTTTTTCTGTTCGCCCGCCTGGCTGAGGAATAGATTCGAGTCAGAATCGGCGGCCTCGAAACGATCACTGAAGATAGGATGAAGGGAGGTCTCAGCATGAGTGGTAAGATCATCTAGTGGTCTTGATATGATCTTGACAGCCGTGAGGGACATCGGACAATGGGAATACTTGGAAATCAGGCATTCTTGTGATTCTGGGTACAATTTGTTCCTTGTATTAGAACGTTGGAGGTGTTATCTGGTTATTCCTACAAAAAGAAGACATATTAAAGCTGTTATTACGCCCATGAATTTTGCGCGTAGTAATCCCCTAAAACATTATATTGTTACGTCTAATTGTATTAAAAACAATACTTCGAAATTCTTATTCTAAAAACTCTATAAGTTTATAAACCGTACGTTAATATAGTTAAATATAGAGAAATAGAACTAACCTACCTTCCATCGAACTTCATCGATCTCTTGAGGTTCATCTTCTGATATCGAGAGAGATTCTGCAATTAGTCGTTGCTTGTCCCGTTGCATCCACTGCACATACTGGACGATAAGGTTAGCCCTTATATACTTTAGTTATAACATAGGCCGATACCTGTTCTATCAAGTCATTGGCAATATACCTAATGACACAAACATCCTTTCGCTGTCCAATCCGATGTACGCGGTCCACGGCCTGGGCTTCGGCCATAGGGTTCCAATGGGGCTCAACGATGTGGACTATACTGGCTGAGGTGAGTTCGATCCTACACAGCGATCAGCAAGGGGTTTCACGGAAAAGTAATCTAGACCGCACCCTTCTCCAGCTGCTCCTATGCTTGCCAACATAAAATTGCACTTAGGGTCACTTCCAAATGTCTCTAGTGCTACTTTGCGTTGCGATATTGACGACTGCCCATCAATCCTCTGGAACTTGAAACCTTGGCTATTGAGCGCAAAACCAACAAGGTCGAGCATTTTAGTCCAGTAACTGAATACCACACTGACGGATTTAGTGAAAGGTATAGTGCCCCAAACCCAAGACTACATACCTCTTTCGTCGCTCCACTCTACCCTCTGGTCCCTCCTCTGTTCTGGAAATATTCCTGATAAGTGCCTGAAGTTTGGCAGATGGTGGGGGACCGGCTTGGAAGCATTTCCGTTCATGGCTCCAGACAGTGACAGACTTTCCCCAGTCATAGATGTTGCTTGGCTTTTCGCAGACAATCCGCACTTGAGACATCATGTAAAGCTCTGTAATTTTATTGCACACCTGCCGCAGATAGTATGACCGCAAGGCAAGTCTTCTGTTAGCGACGCAGCTGTCTCTGATTCCTCAATCTCAAATTTACAAGAGATGCACCGCTTGATATTAGCTTCAAGCACCTCCCAAGACAAAATACTAGACTCCCGCTCTTTCCAGGCCTTTAAAGCAGCCTCAGGAAGCTGGGCTTCTCCGTGGTTGCATATGAGCCGTAGCATAGAGATAAGAACAAGAATGTTTGTGGCTGGCTTTTTCTTGGAGATTTTGTCGAGGCCCGCGGTGAGGTATGGAAAACGCTTGAAGAAGTCATAAAGGCGTCTATCTTCGCGAATCATATCAATAATCTCTACACGTTCTGTCTTTTGTGGTAGATTGAGCATATGTCCGTAAGCTGTTTTAGTTCTTCGAAGCCAGGTCGCGGCTACTACCTTTCTCAGAATTGAGAAGCCCTTCCGGCGTTTCTTCTTTATTGGGTTTGTTATATAGTGGTCGAAGTGGGCCGTGGTTTCGAACGAGGGAACTTTAACAAGTGCAAAGAAAACGTCTAATGGATCGCAAGGGGAATTCACCAGGATCAACTCTTGAGTAAGGAGGTAATTACTAGAATATCCCCAATTCCATGTCCTTAATTCCGTTTATTCAGCTCTATAATCAACTTTAGAATCATATTCTGCATTGCTAGAAATTGCAAATACCGGAAATCCGACATCAGGAACCCGCCAATGCCACTCAGCATTCCTTGCATCCTTCTTTTTAGGGCCTTGAAATCTAGAAGTCACGGTTCACCTTATGATTGCGACCATGACGAGACTAGACATCCCCGCTGATGCACGCGGGCGCGATACGCTAGCCCACGTCGCTTGGTTTGAGAGTCGGAGTGTTTCCGAATCTCCGAAATCCGAGAGTTGGAAGCAATCTCGATGGAATTCCATAGAAGTATGTCAAATTTAATTCTTGTCTGACCTTGAAATGAGTTGTAATTCAACTGGCACGCCCCCTGCGAGATGATTACAATACTTCGTTTGATGCCTTTCTACCTACATTGGGACTTCACAGAGTGACACATCTGCCTCCTTTGCTTCAGCCGTTGTTCCACAGCGAACTTATCTGATTGGTCCTAGTTGTGTTATTTACAGTTCCTTCTCATTGGAGTATTTCTATCTTATCTCGCGTACATGCAGCCATCGCTTGAGAGGGCCAGATGACACTCAATAACCAGTGTGTTCTACCAAAATATAAATAAGATCTAGGCACCACGTCTAGGGTTGATAATAGCCTCAATACAGTTATCCCGAACCCATCCACCTAACTTGTCCGACTTGCTGCGCCCGTTACAACCATCGATAGCAACTTGCATGTACTTCATACACTCGTCGTAGTTAGCCTTCCACAGACAATTCTTCCTCACTGAGAAGTCAAGCTGGAAGTGATACCCAGTCGAAGGCACCTTCTTCCCTTCGAGCCTGTCATTAGACCAGTAATACCCGTTATCCTTATTCTTCGCCACTATATCGCGGCAGAAGGATTGAGCAGCATAAGTGATGGCATTGGGGTTTGAAGCCTGGCCGCTCTTGTTACAGCGGAGAATGTTTTCAGAGAACTTTGGACTGGAAAGGGTAGGGCTGGGGCTTGGTTTACTGCTGGTGGTCTTGGTGTTGACCCATGAGTCGCAGCGTGAGTGCGATACACAAGCTGGCCCATGCCGGCCTGTTCCCAGGTTACACATGGTCTCAGTGACTGTTTTGGTACAAGAGTAACCATCGGGTGTTGAGATGGTAGGGGAAATACGGTCGGTCAGAGTGGGAGCATCTGTCAACCAGCCGGGACGTTGGCCGATTGAGGGACCTGATTTGCTGGTCGAGGAAGTAGTTGTGGCTTGATTTGAAGAGGTTACAGCTTCAGTTGAAGAATTTGACTCTTCTGAGGACGGTTCCTCGGTCTTGGAATCATCTAAAGTTGACCTGACAGAAGTAGAAAAGGTAGTAAGCTCCTCAGAAGAAGTAAATGTTGGGATAGGGCGTTTGCACGACAGTCCGTCGCCGTCTCGCTTAGCGACTGTCTCCCACGTCCAGGTAGGTACCGGCACTGCCCAATTCCTGCTGGAATCAGTCATCTTCTGGAACCTAGCATTCCACGTCCCAATCTTGGCTTGCCATTGCTGGTCGTCTGCGGCCGCCACATTAGAAGCCACAGCCAAGTCAGACGTCAATTTCTCGATAAGCTTTGCCTTTCCGTAGTTGGCAGCGTCGTTGATAGACCACGTTTCAGTGCCGTCAAATCTACTAGCCATAAAGGTTTTGTATGCCTCGGCAAATGACCAGATACCGTTCTTTACTGCAGGGTCATCCATACAGCCTTTGGCGTTGTCATCGATATCAATACTATAGTAGTGTTAGAGGAGAGAAGACAAGGTCTGTGAGAAGGGATATATACTTACAGTCTGGCGTAAATTCGCTGATTCTGGTTTATCATGGCTTGAATCGCTACGTCAACACTGAACATCTTGATACCGATAGCTATTTTCTCGAGTCTTCCAAGTTTCTTCTCAATGCGTGTTTCGGCATCCTTTTTAGATGTCTCAGCTGTGATGTCGTTCTTGGACTCGACCAGTTTATCACACTGGGCGCGTACTTCTTCGGCATTAGCTACGAATCCCTAGATCAAGATGTTAGTATAATTAACCTCTGAGATCAGGAATATAAGATCAGTCTTGCCTTTGCGTCACCATTTGTCCACTGGTCCATCCCTATAAAGTCATCTAGATACTGAGGGCTTTCGACAGCAGTAGGATCGGTGTTATCTTGGCTCTTCTTTGCTCCGGGATAAGCATCGAACACTTTCTGTAAAAGGTTGTTGTTGCTGTTGGCATCCGCGCCACCGTAAGCTTTAATGTCACTGCAGCTGATTTTGTTTCGAGGAGAATTATCAGTCGCTCCCTTGACATCAGCGCCGCTAGTGTCAATGATGTGTTTGAAGTAGTCCAACAGCATACTCTTCTCGTAGACATGGTCGATGGAAGGTCTGCCGCCATTGAGACGCGAACGAAACTCGGCCGCGGGAAGATTTCCGTTTAGTTCAGGACTGCAGTTCTCGTCCGTAGTGGTGAGCCACCATTTCTTGATATTTTTCAAGGGAGAATTATTGGGGATAATATTGTCGTCATTATCCAAAACGGTATCTCCTCCGGGGTAGTCGGGGAACTTCGGATTCTTGGGTAAGAGCCCACAGCCTCCAACGTTAACGAACTTCTTCTTCTTCTTCTTGGGTGCCCTTCGCTCAATGTCGTTTTCCTCTGACTCTTCAGTATCTTCGTCTAGGTCTTCAGGATCTACTTCAGATACCAGCTTTCGCTCACAGGACTTGCACGAGCTGTCTCCTGAAGGGCCACATGCTGTAGCGGAGGACGTAGTGGTAGTTCCCACTACATCACATCCAGTGTGTGTCTTGGTGCAGGTTGTTTTACACTCCGGTGTAATAGCACTGCCAGCTGGCCCAGTGTAGGTTGTACAAGCAACGACGCAATCGGTAACAGTGGCCTTATCAGTGCATGTTTTAGAGGAAGACTTATCGTCGTCGTCATCACCGTCCTTAGATGTATCGGGGCTAGTAGTGCAGAAAGGAGGTACGCAGGGAAACTTGAATTTAGGAAGGCCGGGCAGCTTGAACCAGGTACCGGTTGTCTTGGGAAACCCAAATAATACAATACCTGAGCCTTTACCGCCGCATCCAGGGCAACCAACAAGGACTGGAACAATAGTAGTCTCAGAATTGTCACCTGTCGTCGTGATCCAAGTGTTGGATACCCACTCAGGATGACCTCCGATTGTCGTTGGAGACAATCCCTCAGGAGCGTCTGTTATGGTAGGAGCAGGTATGGCATCGTTGGCGGTGGTTTCAGGGTTTAATGTAATAGGTGGGATATCGTCAGTCTGTGCTTTAGTACTGGGAGTATCATCGCCTCCTTTGCTTGTAGTAGGTGTACTGTCACGTCCATCATTTGTAGCGGTCGGGCTGGCTGTAGGGGCTGTATCGATGTTGGTAGATTGATCATTGCCTGACGAGACAGTGGCAGGTGATGTACCTGAGTTATTGCCAACATCCTTGGAGGTAGTTTCGTCTCCATTGGTGGTTGTCTGAGTACCCTGGGGTGGAGTGTTGACAGCTGAGGTGTTGTCAGATCCCAAGAGCGAAGTCTTTTCGGAGACTGGATGGTCCGCAGGTTGCGAGTCAGTTGTCGGCTGACCCTGGTTCATGTCCCCAGAGCTAGTAGCCGCGAGTAGGCCTCCAGTGTCAGAAGACAGACCTTGAGTGGTTTCTCTGTTCAAATTGGTATTGCCCGTGTTGGCCGAGACAGTCTCATTGTCAACGTTTCCGGGATCCTTTGCTGCTGCTGAGGTGGCGTTATCAGAAGCTTCTCCAGCAGCGGGACCGTTTGTAGTTGCAGGTGTAGAGTCATCTTCTGCCGACTTGGTATCATCTCCAAGTCCTGTTTCCTGACCATTCATAGTCTTGGTGGCCTCAGTGGGACGAATAGATACTGAAGTCTGACCATTCTCATTGTCAGAGGACTCCGTTGGGATTGAAGTCTCAACTGCAACAGCCTGGCCCGGGAGGCTTGTGGCCAGAAAGGTGGACGAATCTTTTGAAAGCTCGTCATTACATTCCTCAAGTCCCCCTGAAAAGGTGGCAGATTCTGCTGACTTGGTTGGGTTGCATGGCCCCCCGAGAGCGCCTACACTCCAAAGCGCCAATATAAAACAGCGTTTCATGACGATTGGAGAAGGAATGATGAGATAGCGAATGAATTGCTCTTTTCGACAATATAATGATAAAAGAGATAGGAGAAGAGGCTTTGTTTCAAGGAGTTAAGTTTCTAGTTCTGAGGATAAAGAACTTGAGGATATTTACGATATATATAAGACTTTTTCAACAAGGACTTCAGATATTCATAGAAATAATGCTCAGCCATACTACCAGCTACAGAGACGGGGATTCGATTCCATTACTTTGAAGCAGTTTCCATGAATATAATTGGCTTTGGTTTCATTGGACGTATACCCTGACGTATCCGCAGAAATTGTGGCTCTGCGAGTCTCTTTCCGGAAGGCAATAAACGATAGCCCACTGCATCAAAGGAGATGTGATCCTAAAATGACAGTAATAAAGACAAAGCTTTACTGTATTCTATGTTTACCTAGCCTCCATAGATGCCTGAGCAGTTGCCATTGGTTGCTAAACGCGGACCTCACTTAGGGCAGAGAAGGGGAAGTCTTACACTAGCTAAGCACTAGAATACTGTAGCTTGTATCTCCTTTTCTCCCTCTACCATATCAGTCAGACTCGTATTCTATCTATGCAGGTCAGGATTGATACTCATGCTTGCGGTCTTTTCATGGCGAATCAGGACTTTTGATTTATGGTTCATGGTGCAAGCTGCGATAGGATCAAGGCTGACGAGATACAGAATGCCCTTGCAGCCAATGAAGCCGCAGCCTCTTGCAAAGGTTCTTCGGGGTTTGCTGCTGATGTAAGAACGGGGGTGGAGGGCCATTAAGTAGGGTAAGGGTTTATGGATATCTTCTGCTTACTGTCACCCTAAAAAGAAAATCAGGGACTTGGTAGCTGACAATTGATTATATCCGACCTTCATCTTCTCAGCCATGCTGGAAAGACCAAGGTGACCATGCGGGATGACCGTCAGACTCTTACCTGGCTTACATGCGTAGTCTGCTTTGGAAATACGTGCTTACAGTTGATGTGCATGGAGGATCTTCTTCAGCCACAACCTAGACCAAGCTGTAGCGGCCATGTGTAGCTACAGTCATACCGAATGGTATAATGTTTACGCTGTGAGCCAGATTCTATATATCAGGTGCAACTTATGTCTGGGGGCCTATACCACTACAGAGAACAATGTCATTACGACGAAGCCGTGGAAAGAGAGAATGAATGATTGCCAAAATTCTTGAAGAGCCCCGATGGATTGATCAACAATCGAACCGATTAAGGCGCAGCAGAGGCAATGTGCCTGGAAAGGGTAAAGTGCTTATCCTTTTGAGCGGCGTAGCCCCTAACATTGCAGGGGTCAGAAGCCAATGACAGAGAGGAGCTGGAGTTGTCTTGGGTTCATTAAATTTCTCGTCTCGAGAAAGATGAGCTCCCCTTGAAGGCGTCTGCTGTATGGGTTCTAATGGTCAGAAAGCTGAGCCACTCATGGGAATACAATCGAGATCCCGTATGCATGGCCGGCTGGAATGCTTTACTTCCTGGTAGGCTATGTATGAACCTGTAACTAGCTCTCAAACCGTCTGCTGACACAACAGCGAGGAGGTTGACCCTCTTTGGCTTTTTCAGTATAAACTCTCTCGAAAGCGCCCCTCATATATGGGCTTCGAATTGCCAACGTCTTCAGTTTTCCATCCTTTTTTCCTCTTCCCTATTGTACCCTGCCATGGCTCCCAATCCGGACTATGTATACTGCACTATCTGCGGTATGGATCTTGACGAAGATACCATTGTCTTGGCTGGTCCCCACTGGCCGACGTATGGTTCCGTACCTTTGAAAGCTCAGGTGGCCAGCCAGGAGATTGTTCGCTATGCTGCAGAGGTAGAATCCTATCCTGGTAAACTGCTTCTGCTGCCAGATAGAGAACAGGTGTATCCCCAGCACCCATATAATTCCACTTGCCAATCCGATAGACAGTCGAAGACTCCTCCAGCAAAAATGTATATGGGGATTCACGCATCTTGCGATAACATTGCCAATCGCGCTATCAAATCGCCGTCTAATGTCAAAGTTGGCTCAATCAATGAACTCTGGTTTGTTCTGGAACGCCGCTGTGCTCGCTATCTTGGTCAACTACTGGAACAGCGACCGCAGCCAAGGGATATGAATTATGTCCCTCCCATTCCAAGCAACTCACCTGGCCAGCCGATGTCCCTCGGCTTTGAGCGTTGTTATGTTCCTTATCCCTGTATGGAACAGTGGGGTGATGAATGGGAAGGATGGGTAAGCTTACCATCTAAATACGAGTCTTACCTCTAGCTCTATATACTGACAAGCTTGCAATACACCAGTGGGATGAGGACCCTATAGATATCCCAAACCTGACCTCTAGTCTCCTCGCAAATCTGGAACAACTGGATGTTAGCTCAGTCAAGATCTCTACAGAGATATTACCAGAGGAGCTCAAAGACTGTATTCATGACTTTTTCCTCGACACCCAAGCCTTTCCTAGAGACACGCATCTGTTCTCTCAATTTGTATGGAAAGAAATCTTTTTACAAATCCCTTTTCTCTGGGATCTTGATACTCAGGCTGTGCATGACAAGACTGGCTTAGAGCTGGAAGAAGTTAAGAAGTGGAACTGGGAAAAGCTCACCAGACAGATTTTGAGTTCTCCACATCCTGCACCTCCAAATGCAACCAGTTACCGGGATGAAGGCATATGGAATTATGCTAAGACTGGGTTGGATGTTCCTGGTGGCTTCACTAACCGCCGACGAATTTGGCAGATTTTGGAAGACATGCAATGGGAAGATATGCAAGGCGAGAGCACTGTTAGAGGATAGTCAGATTTACTAAGCACGTAACAAAGCTCCTCACAGTTGTGCCACATAGAATAGTCCTGGCTGCAGAAGGTCATCATACCATTGAGACTAGGCACAAGTGAATACGTTTAGGAACAGGCTGGTTCCATAGGTGAGGCGCTGCGGCTGGAAGATGTCGAGGCCTTGTAGCCAGTATGCTGGTTTTCGAGAGTCATTTGTGGATTCAGTATTCATTAGGCATTGTTTCTTCGACGGGGCAGTTGGCAAAAGTCACAGGTGTACATTCAAGTCCGTGATGGAGTATTTGCCATTGTTTGCGCATAGGGACGTTGGGAAACCCTTTATGGGACAGTCCCGACTGGAAACATTCCTGTGATTTAGTTTCATTCTACTATAAAACGATATCGTTTGAATGTGCTGTGGAAAGGAGTGAGCGCCAGTTGATAAAAGGAGCGAAGCAGTTGGACGTTTGGGTAGAGATTGCGCCCAGGCATTCACTTTTAAAACGGACCGCTCGTTTTCTGTTGACAATACTAACGGGCATGAGTTAGGATAGGGCTTCTTGAATGCACGTGGCGACTGGACAGCCTATGGACAATAGCGCTCGTACTCTCCGGGGATGCTGGCTAAGTCTGAGCTCCAAGTCCGACGCTGTGCTGGTTAATGCAACTGACTACTCGGTAGACGCATGATGTAAGCGCCCAAGCCAGAAGAAGCCGAGCCTTAAGCTGGGCGGAACTCCTCTCTCCTCTCAAAACACAAGGCAGGTGATGACCTGCTGGCGGCGATTGGAGGTTCACAATATTGCTATCAAGTTGTACGGGCAGGGGCTAATACCTGGGGTTCGAGCGCAATCTTCATTATTTTATCGATCATCCGTAGGTTCAATCGGCTCGATAGCTTTTCGTATGCCATTGACGGATGAAGATTTTTCAATAGATCCGTGGTATCGTTTAGTAAAGATATCGATCGGGAGAAGCGGACGACTATGGCCCATGTCTGGGAAGCGCGTATTGAGTGTTCGATAAGAGATGCTCGCTTCGAGTCCTCTCTCAGGTGGCAAGCGTTGACCATCGCGACTTCGTTTTCGAGGCTGGGGATATTCTGCCCAGCCCGATCGGTGCCACGTCTTACAAACCCCGAGATAAGACGAGATCATAGACTACGAAGATATGGCACAACTGTGGACCAAGAGGGCGGTGATTGAAGCTAGTCTGGGCTAACGAGGGTGACAAGATTTGGTATCTAGGGAATATGGACGCTAAAGTATAGTGGTAGAAATTAAGATTAGTGGATATTGGCACTGTAGAACTGGCCGTGGAGGATTCTGGTTACTGATCTTACGACGCACGAGCGGGAGACCAGGTCAAGATTCTTGATATAAAACGCCCAGGAGCATAAGGGTGAAGGTTCGAAAGGAGATAAAGACATGTATCTTGTTGTTTTGTATGAAAGACCGGCTTATGAAGGTGTTGAGATGTGCAGTGTACTCTGGCATTTCCAGGCCAGGTATGAATGTGAACCATCTCGGATGGTCTTAAAACATCACGTGAATGTATACAACCTAACCTAAAGATCCATCACACTCAGAAACACACAGGGGGTTACAGTCAGGACATTGGATCCTCGGCGGTATATGCCCAACAATCCATCGTAGTTTTAACGGTTCTAGCGTGGCCTGTCTACATGATTGAGACCATGATTCGACTTGGTTACAAAGTTTCGCAAAGGGGTATGCTATCTATCCCTTTACCATCAGCATTGCGCGCCATCCCTCCTCACATCCTCACCCTACTCCTTGTCCTCCTCATCGTCACTATCCTCAGCTCCCCTGTCTTCTGACAAAATAGCAGGACCTCTGTTGACGAAGGGGTCTCAGCACCCCAGTCCTTCCCCGTGGTTTCTCCGCCAGCATTAATCTTTTGTTGAGTTCCATGAACGTCAACGAATAAGCAAGTGATATGGAGGCCGTCGCTTTGCTTTTTGAAACCGATGTGATAGGTTTCCTTAGATGTGCTGCGACCCTCACCATGGCCAAAGCACCATCTACTGCCAGTGGTCCATGCTGCAGGTGCGAAGTCTTTGATGTTTGCGTTTCTCAGGTACGTCTTTACATCCTGGATGTCCTTTTTCTTTGTAACGTAGCGTACGTTGACGGGCATTCCTCTAGGATGTCGGGGTTCGCGGTGAGCTGTTGTGAAGAATGGGTTTGCACTTAGATGCGATGGTCTACAGAGTGGATGGAGTTTTAAAGTAGTTCTGAGAACTTGTTACATTCTAGAGTGATGGATATATAGACCTCGGAATCATGGTATTTAGAGATGGAAAAAGCGTACAATCAATGTAGGAGTCATCGAACTAGACCCGCGAACATCATGTTGGGTACTTAGCTGAGTTAGACTACAAAAAGCGACATCAAACATGGTTGAAACTGGACACTGGCTGTTTGAGCAACCATCCCAGACTGTCTCTAGATCACCAGTTCGGCAGTTCTGTAAATCTATAGGGGCTTTGAACAAACTTGGAGCTGGCGAAACGTACGCTTCTTTCTGGTATGGTTTCCTGATCAGGATGGCCAAGTTGACTTCATCTGTGATAAGATTTCAACTGGAGGCTCGCTTGGTGGCAGAGGATCCATGGTTCAGCGCTTGGGTAGATAGATAGGGATAGCATCAGACGCGGGACGCAATCAGTTTGGGAAGAATTGAGTTTGCTTTGCCGCATTTATTTGGCTACTAGTATTTATCGCTTATGTATCCATGTAGTTCATGGTTCAAACCAGATTGCTCGGGCTTGTTCGTTGTGAGTCCTTGGTTAGGAGCAGGCCCAAAGGGGTCACCAGAGAAAAGACATGGTTTGGGAAATCATGTTGAACATGAGCACATGACATGCATGGGGGGTCCAATAAGCGATGTTGCCTATTTCTGGGCAGCGTGGCTGTCACTGTAACGAGGCCACGTAATGGTATGGTTGCACAATCGCTACTGAATCCCTTTTATAGCTGTTCACTGTTCATTCTGGGGTGTGCGCGCCGAACTGTTCACATCGGGGCGCACAAAGACAGCTAGGTAAGTCCAGTCCACCCTGTGACAAAGAGTCCTTCAGGGCTACACTGTACTAGAGCCTCCCTTCTCCACCACAAGCCAAGCTCTCTTCAAACATACTCCAAACACCCGCTTAACAACCGCGCAACACAGGCATTACAGGTATCGGCGAACCCTTTGCTCCCATTATCATCATACTCATACTCATCAACGCCCTTATTGTGTCGGAAAGTTCATTTCTCTCATTTCTTCTGTCCCTTTCGAGAGTCACTCCTCAACCAGCCCAGCCAAAGTTGACCGCGATGGAGCCAAACGATCTCGTTCCCGAATACCAGCAACACGACATTCTCAACTTGGACATAATCGAAAGCCATCATGATGCTCTCTCATCCAACGAAACCGTCACCGCCCAAGTCGCGCAAGTCATAACCGCTACCATGTCCCCCGTCATGCTTGTCAAACTCAAAACTCCCCGCACCCACGCCCACGCGCCAAACAGGGCAATCCTCAAGCTCTACGACCGACGGTTTGGCTCATCGCTTCGCAGGAGCAAGAAAGGCAAACATCTTCCGTGCCGTGTTCAAGACGAGGCCGCTTTTTGCTCCTTCGTCGATCGTGGCGATATGGGTCCTCTCATCAACGAGATTGAAGAGGATCGCCGCACGGAGCTGCTCCCCAACTCGGCGGCGGATTGGAGACAGGAGCCTGAGGGACAAGCCAAGTTTGAGGCGGCCTTGTGATGGGAGGCCCGCTCGCACTTTGAGACTGAAGTCGAGGCCTACAAGCGTCTCAAGGAGCTCCAGGGTGTTTTAGTTCCCCGTATGTATGCCTCTGTGCGACTCTCGTCTTCCAACGCCAGCGGTGACATGAGCGAGTACTATAGTGTGAGCGGTATTCTTCTCCAGTTCATTCCCGGATGTAGCTTGTATGATCTGCCCGAATCACCCTCATCGCCCACCTCGCAGCAAGAATGGACCTTGATCGTTCAACGCGCCTTTCAAGGAGCCTACGAGATCAACCAGCGCGACATCCTGCTCAAAGACAGCTGCCCACGCAACGTTGTAGTCGACGCAGACTCTCATCAACCCTTCATCATCGACCTTGCGCAGTGTTACTTCAAGGGTCAGCTCTTCAAGGATCGGGAGCATTTCGGCTTTGGTGAGGGGCAGGAGAACTGGACTCCCGAGGCGCAGTGGCGCGAGAGCGTGAGATGCCGTGATAACCCTGGCTCGATTGGCTTGCCTATGCAGAGTAAGCTGAACAGGGTCAAGGGATTCTCGATTGACGTGAAGTATCCGGACTGAACGAGAGTTTTTATTGGCCGCAAAGCCAAGGTCGCGATGGAAACAATCAAGTGCAGAGAACGAGAGGTCGAGGTACGAATTGGAGGTATGAATGGCTTGATCGTTCTGTGATAAGGCTTGATCGTTCAGCAGACCTGAGACGAGGATATTGAGCCCCGTCGGCCAATAGTTGGAGGATAACTGGGTTTCAGCGAAATGCAAAAGCGCCATGTCGCATTTCCGAGAAAGGATTCTCAAGGGTATCCCAGGATGCATCAAGCTTCCAATACTGCCCAGGTCTAATAAACTACTCTGCCACTTCACTGCCAGCATTATAGAAATTAAAACCACTGATAAATCTCTTTGCACCACCTCAAGTAAGGAACCCAAGCATTACAATTCCCATATCGACAGAAGTCGACTGTCTTTTGGCGTACTTCAACCTTTATTATGACGGCAACTGTGATCAATCAGTCTTTGAATGGTTCTGGAAATAGTCTCGGAACTTTAGCGAAAACGTCCGACTTTGTGAGTTACGTGGTGCTGCGTTTCGCTGAGTTGAATCCCGTTCCAGTGGAAAGCCGATTTTATAACCAAATGTGACTACAGAACCAGGAAGTATCCATCACGTCATATCGTCTTTGCGGTGCTCCAACATCTCGCACCAATTCCATTGGCGATCTCAGGCCACTGCTGCCCAGTTTCAATCCAACTGGCCTCTTGAACCGGGAACCTGAAAAAATAGGTCGGAATCCCGGCCTTCGGAAGTCAGTCAATCGGGACCCCCACTGATCCGATACCTCCAACCTCTACCGCTACCTGCGTTGCAGAGGAAAGATCAAATTTACAAATGCAATTATACAATGGTACAAACTCATGGAGGAAACCCGGCCATACCAAGCATATTTCCATTGACCCTTCCATTATCACTGACAACTAGCATCTTAAAGCAAGGACAGCTTCAACAAAGGAATAGTACAATAAGAAGATCTTGTAGAATATACTGGCTAGCTATATATAGACCTGAGCGTAAATTCCACGCATTGGGAGTTTCGTCGTCCCATGTCAGCTTCCACTCTCACGTCTCATCCCCATATCAATACACGCCGGCGGTTGCACAGATACAGCCGTAGTCAGTGCAGGCCTGTTCATTTCAGTAATTCAAAAGAAAGTTCTCATTTCAAGGTCTTGAGGTGCTACATGGAGGTATCCTGCTCTCTTCTCTGTTCACCAATGCATTAATAACGTCCAAGTTGTGAGCCAGCTGCGGTATTTGCACTTGAGATATGTGGCTGAGAGGCCATGTGATCGTACAGGCCTGAACAACCATACCATCATGAAGATCTGCAGTGTTTACCGCCGGAGCCCTCAATCTAAAGTTCCAACCTTGGACATTGGTTCGAGTGTCCAGGCATCCCGAACGTAGGATCTCCGGGGGTTGCAGTGAATGCTGCTATTAACCGGGCTTGCTTTTATAGCTTCGTGATACTCCAAATAAACCAGCCAAGGCTTCCAATAGCTTATCAGCTATAAGGGCAGAAATATTTCCTATATGTTTGGCCACCACCTACCGGCTGTTTTATGCAGTCACAGCAGTTAACAGCACAGAACCTCCCAACGCGGGGCATGCGTTGTCCTGCTGATACCCAAATCGCGATCTCAAAAGCTCCATTCTCTAAGCGGAAACTCACAAACATATTGCGAGAAAATAACTCGGAGTGAGGCGCAAGAATGAAAAGATTCGTTTTTCATCAGGCTTATGTTTTGTTATGAGAAAACTTCCGTGCCATCGTAAAGGGTCTCTGGGATGAATCTGCGGAAAAGTAGAGTCAAGACAAGTCCTCGTGGAGACCAATGAGAGTCTTGAGTGAATGAACCACGAGTATGAAGACGAGATCCTGTACCTGTACGTTGAGGAAAGGCGTCGTGATCGGCCGGGACATGAGGAACAGGCGACCTGCTGAACACATTCGATAGTGATGTTCAGTGATGGTCGTCAATAGTCTGCTTCTGTAACACCTGGTGGAGAGATCTTCCGTTAGTGAGTAAGGATATTTAGTGTGACTACTGGTCGTTTTTGGCCTCCCAAGAGACTTGATCCTACTGAATGTGGAGAGGAGACGATTTATATGGTGGACGATGATCAAAGCAAGGTGTGAAAAGGGCACTCGAAAGAAATGAACAAAAAGTAAAGCAGTCAATAAAGTCCAAGCATCTCGCCTAATCAATACAAGCCAGATCGGACGGAGCGAAACGCATAGCAATAAAAGATTTAGTTAAAGCATATTAATACTTTCTCAATCTAGAGTATAACTATTTAGATAATATAGTAAGAGCAGAAATAACTGATTAGAATTCTATATTTAACTTAACTAAAACTTCTTATAGCTTCAACACCCTTGAAATCTCAGTATTTATCCACTTATGGTCTCCTCCAAATAGGTTATGTTTATGTAGACTTAGATGTACATAGAAGTAGCCATTGCGGGGTTTATAGTTTGGACCTCTGATTGCGCATCTCTTCAGAAGTGCTTGCATCTTGTCCTTTCTCTTTAGCATCAGTGCTTCATTTGCTGGAAGATGGGTTCGCGCGTATTGCAAGAGGAAGGCTGCAATGCCTGCCATTATTGGGGTTGAATAGGATGTCCCAGATCGAGTTCTAAGACAGTCAGAATCATCGCATAGAAGTACTGGCCATGCTGATTCAATGGATTCACCAATCGTTGCGAGATTGATGGTGTTTGGTTCTGCTGTTGGACTGAAATCGGAAGCTTCCCCATAGGCGTTTGTCGAATGGACACATATAACATGAGAATTGCTTGCTGGGTATGCTCTCCCTAGCCTGGCTCCGCTATTAGAAGCAGCAGCGAATATTAGAACTTTCTCAGAGTACGCATGCGATATAGCGTCTTCTATTGCATGGTACCCTGGGATCTCAGAGGAAGGCCATCCAAAAGACATTGAGATGATATCGACCCTCCATACATCAACAGCGTGGTAGATTGCCTAAGAGTTTTAGTACTTCACCTGAAGATAAGAACAGTTATTACTCACATCTACCACACGTTTCACATCGGGTGTCATATTTTTCTCATCAGCAATCTTAGCGATGTACAGAGATACATCTGGTGCGTAGTCTAATAGAAGACTTGCGGCGAAAGTGCCATGCCCGTGGGTATCTGGCACAATCTTCTGAGTGCTGTTATAGAAGTTTCTTTGGTCTCCAAGCCTATCCTCACGTGCCTCTACCAGAGGATGATCTCTGTCGATTCCCGTATCAAGTATAGCAACCCGGACAGGCTCTGAAGGAAGACCTTTTGTGAAGTCACTAAGAAATCTTTGATGGACATCTCTGTATTCGTCTCTCCAGGCTCTGTACTGATCTCTTCTGTTTATCAGTTAGCTGAAAAACTGGGTTTCGAGCTTGGCAGCCGCATAACATACCCTGTCTCAGAATCTTCTATCTGGTTGTCGGAGAACCGTGGGGCTCCACAAGACGCACCAGAATCCAGCTCAAGGCTAGCGGCGGATGATTTGTACGATATGACGGAAGGCAACTGTGATAACAGTTGTCTCGAGTTTTGAAAACCCGTACTGATGGGAAGGGTTTGAAGCAATGGTGTATATGGAGGTATGCTTCCTTTTGTGGCATGACCTGAGGATAACAAAATTGTCTGGTTATTTGCTTCAGATCCTGTAATCTCTTGACCCCATTTTCCAAAGTCCAGATTCTGAGCATACTGATCCACGCTATCGAGGTCGATGTGGCTGAAGCCTTGAGTCAAATAAAGCTCTAGCGGCCAGACGACTTCCTTATATATTTGAGATCTTAGTTCTCCAGCACTCAGTGGTTCGCTCTCTGTATCCTCCCAAAGCTTGACGTCAAGACAGTTGTCAATGATCTCGAGTAGGGGTGAATCTTCCGGAATTTGAGCTCTCCATCCATCCTCACCTTCTCCAACCCCCCAAAAGACTTGGTCAACATCCACAAGCGTTATACGGCCGCTTTCCGTTGGTATAAGTGAGATATTGTGCATTGATGCCAGTTGGCGGAATGGCCTGACGAAATAAATCTCCATGAGCACAACAGCCAGAGCGATCAACTCAGGGCAGCGATGCCCAGAATCGAGATCATTGATTAACTCTGAATCATTATCTGGCCCTTCATGAGTGTCTTGCTCTTGCAGATGAACTTCAATAAATGGTCTTAATGGTGTCTTGCAAGCCATTGTCTGAAAGAACTTGATATTTGATGATCCCCAACTAGGCTGCAGCCAAGACGTGTTGCAGAGGTGAAGAACGGTATAGCCGATTATGAGGGACAATATTCGTTTTGTCTTTTCGGTGAAAAGGGCCCTCTTATCTTCTAAGCATCGTAAGAGGGAGATGGGTTTCGTGCTGTTATCGATCTGAAAATCACTCTTTTCATGCTGAACCTCAAACAATTCACGACTTTCCAGTCGTAGAAGTAGGCGGTGCAAAGGTCGTTCTCGCGTCTTGACGATAGGTCTGCATAACATTTCGATTTTTTTCATTCGTCCCCTTTTCTTTTTGCGGGATGTAGTCTCTTCTGCGTCTTTGAAGTGCACAAGCCTTTGTTTGACTGCCTGTACACGAAACTCGTGCCAGTTGCGTTCCATGGACAGAAACATTCCCAGCTCTATGGCATCAAGGTCGTCATTCGTATGGTTTCTCCGAACGGGCTTCTGACAAGATGCCTTCTTCTCAGGTGTGCGATATGTGCCCAACTCGAGTTTAGCTTTGAAATCATGCGGAGGATGACAGGAACAGTCCTTGCAGGCTATCAAAGCATCAAAAACGGAATTTGCTACTTTTCCAACCGCGAATGGGGGCTCTATAGTCTTCAGTGCTGCTAGCGTTGTGGCTGACTTTCGGACAGGCTGCTCGGGTTGGCTCGTCTCGAACATATCGGCACTTCTCTCAAGCGTCTTGTCAATTTCATTTCTCTGTTCTTCTGTGAGGTCTTGTCTCAGCCATCGCTGTAAGAATTCAGACTTTGAGCTCTCTGATTCTGTTCGAATATTCTTCCACAAACGATTGATTGACTCCAGTCGAAAGTCGTGCATGACGTGATTAGCCGGGTGTTCCTGTATGGCCGTCTGTGCCATCAGCAGACCGAGACTTGAGATAGCCTGATCAACATAGTGCTTGTCGATTTGAACAGACTCCTGGCGTGCGCGAGTCAAGCTCACTTGCAATCTGAAGCAATTGTAGCCAAGGTGACAGTAGAAGGCTTTAACCTCTTGGTTGGCCGCGTTGAGGTAAGCTACTTTTGCCACTTGAATGACCGTCCCCACTGTATCCAGAAGGAGGTCCTGAATGCCAATGCTAAGATTTGTACTGGAGTTCATCTTGAGCTCATTGCTTATGAATCATAGAGTCAGTATCAGAAGTATCAGCAATAAGCACTGTCAAAGTTGGATTCGGTGAACATTTGCGGCTGAACACGACACGAGGCGGGGTAATGCTGACACATCATCAAGCGATGGTTATTCCATAACTTGTCAGATTAATGAAACTGATCAAGCTATAAAAGTGAGCAGGTAGTCCGGACGTTGGAAGTAGTGTCAATCTGTAAGTATTGGTATGTAGCCCTCAGACCCGATTCGGCAATTTCGAAGATCGTGTGGTAACTATAGGGGGCTAGAGTTTATCGAGGCTTGTTAAATTGGACTGCCTATCTGTTAGAGCTGACTTTGCGAATCTAACCAATCGCTGGACTTTCGCCAGGCTATGCTTACCCCACTCCTCAAGACCAGACCACTGCTGTCATCATCATATCTCAGAGGAATTCTGATATCGACAGTCGTCACTATGGCAAGCCAGCATGAATATACGAAGCCAGATGGCCCCAGAATCGTTGATTGTGCTAATGAGTGCCTTGAGTCCTTCCAAAAATGCCTCTCTAGTGCGGCATCTGTCCACCCCCGGGAGCTTTCAATCGTGGAGGACCAGCTTGCGAGATTTTCTACTTGGGCCAACGGCATTGGTGTCTTTGCCCAAGGTTCTACAGCTATGGACCATCGACTCAGATACGCGTCTGACGTTCAAGGTATTGTAACAGGCTTGCTACAAACGTTGAACTATCGGTGTCAAATATGTTAGTCCAGTCCATGATACATTCTGATATCGGAGATTCGAAACTCATTTCTCCTAGGTTTAGAAGCTTTGGGGTCTATTTTAGAACCTGCAGAGCAAAGTTTTCATGCTACTGCAAATGCAGGTTTCCAGCGGTCTATACTAGATATTGCTGCTGAGATCAGTCGGCTCAACAAAATCTCGAACACTATTCGTCGTGCCAGCCAGCATGCCCAGACCCTCAGAGCTAAAGATTTTCCCATAAACGATGACGAGGGAAATGATGTGGAACCACTTCTACTGTCACACTTTGCTCGCCTCATCGCAGATAGATTTCCAAATCTATCTGTCATCATTCAAAAGCGTTTGGCCTGCAGCATGATCCTGCGACGGAAAAGGATTCTGTATAGAAGGCACCGCCATGGCATGTTATCAGTTCAGACTGAGAAACAACTGCTGCCAGACGAAAAGGCCTCAGGGCCTTCAACGCAGCCCAACCTGGTATCGTCGGTAAAATCTGAAAAAAAGAGTGCAACAACTCTCGATCCTGGTAAATTTCAAGCTGCAGCTTTGAGTCCTTCTATCGTTTCAGAGGGAAGAACAGTTCCACTCCACCATCACGAGGCGCTTGGCTTCCCTCCAGCTCCGGGATATACCGTCAGAAAGAAATGTAAACGACTCGAAATTCAACATAAAAGTAAATCTCAGAACCCTCCCCTTGGCTCCTCGAATGATAGAGACTTGCCCGAAATCGAGCTTTTGAAAAGCAGCGAAATTAAGTGTCCTTATTGTCTCCACTTGCTGCCAATTCAAGAGGTCTCAGATAAGCGAAAATGGGAGTGAGTATATTTCTTCGCACTCGCTGCATATGTAGTCAATGGGAACCGGACTGACCGCATGATAAGGAACCACCTCAGGAACGACCTGGATGCCTATGTCTGTATCTTCGAATCTTGCGACCAGCCGGACGTACTTTACAGCCATAGCGATGAGTGGATAAATCACTTAAAGCGCCATTCTCTGTTCTGGAGTTGCGCCACCCATCGTGATTTGCAGCCTTTCAAATCCGCTAGAGAGTATATTGCACATATGAGGGACATTCACAAGAGTAGACTGAACGATAGTCGACTCCTATCCTTGGCCAACAGAAACAGTCGCAAGATACATAGGCTATTTCATTCCTGTCCTCTTTGCGGAATAGAAGATACGGATACCGAAGTCATACTTGAGCATCATCTCGCCGGTCACATGCGCTCCCTTGCGCTTATATCGCTACCGACTTATTTTGAAGAAGCAGATGCTGGGTCTTCTACTAGCGGTAGCAGTCTTGATGTATCGCGTCCATGTAGTAGGAGCACAATTCGAAATATGATTGATGAAGACAACGATTTAGCTCAACCACCGCATGAATCCAGAAAGTCTTCGAACAATGGGAGACCCAGCGATACCGGAACCGACTGCTTCGATGGCTCGCGTGACCATCCTTCTAATAGTCCTGAGGTCGAGAGACCTAGTCCGCCCCTGGGTATCCCTCGTTTCCAGTATTCAACAAATGAAGCTGAAGACGATCCGATCATCCAGTCAATGCTGAGACATAGGAAGAGCGAGGCTATAATGGTGGAGGATAATCTTGACGCTGAACTTATGGTTTTGGGAGATCAGGGTTCGAGGCTAAACCCATACCCTGGAACCACCAAAGGGAAAGGTATCGAGGTGCCATCCTATTCGCAAGTCCAAGACCTAAAACCAGAGGAACTATCTACACAAGGGCCATTGCCGTTAGCCACTGACCGATTAAAAATAACACTGTCTGGCTTCAATTTACCACTGCAGAGCTCCCATGACGAGGCCCAAAACAGAATAAAGCCAACTAAAGGAAAAGAGCGAGCGAAATCGACCACGCGACAAACAAAGAATCCATCGACCGAGAGTCAAGCAGAAGCGGGAAGCTATTTAGATCCGGTGTTCGAGAGGTCGAAAAGTATTAGATCCGATCATGATATTACCGTTAATGGACCGATTGAGGTCATAGGGTCTGTCAGGTCTGGCGGTAGTATATATTTGTATGGGGATGTCATTGTACGAGACAAAGTTGATGCCTATGGTGCACTTCAGTTGAGCGGGAGCATCCGATGCGAGTAAGTAGAATCTCCATCTTATTAAGAGCGACAACTAATTATCTTACAGTGGTAGGGTGAAAGCTTACGGAACGATTGCAGTTAGCGGCTATACTGTAGTCAATGATAAATTCAAAGCATGTAGCAATTTGAGAATTATAGGTACGCTCGAAGGGACTGACGTGGAGGTTTACGGCAATGTTTCTATTACTGGATACTTGTAAGTATACCCCAATGGCTTGAATATCCTTTCTAATAAATATTCAGGAGGTGTAGGCGTTTAATTATATACGGGACGCTTTCCTTGATAGGATCTGATTCTTCGTACTATGTAGCAGAATCTGAGCAGGTTGCCGGAAGTGTAATAATGGCAGACATAGAGCCGGACTGGGATTGGTAATTACTATCATGGAGAAGAGAACTAGGAATACCTAAAGCCAATTGGTATCTGGTGTAGAACTCACATTGGAGCTCTAATACCGTTCATGACTGAGTATAGTATTATAATATCTAGTGAACTTATCCTACTTAATTACGTAAATTAATCTATTTCTCTAAGCTAAGGCTATAGAAACTCTTATTATATTCTTCTTATTTATATGACTTAAATAGTCAAATACACTGCGTAGACCGAGCCAGTAAATACATCGCCGGAATATGCTTATTAGCCCAGTTTAAAGATTTTGTTCACTTTAAAGCGCAAGATGCGGTCTGGGCACTTTCAGGCTGCGTTAATCACTGTAGCCAATGATCAGTTAGGGTTTCCTGGAACACGTCAACATCCTTATTGCTGCCTAGATTAGCCCCATTTTCAACCTACTTGTCTTTTCTTGAGGCTGTGTTAATCACAGTAGCCAATGATTCGTTAGGATTTCATAGAACACGTCAGCATCCTCATCGTTGCATAGCTCAGCCCCATCTAATGCCTATTTATCCTCTCTTGATTTCCCCGGTCCTGCAGTTAAAGAGTACCATTGAAGACCAGAATTATGGCAAATAGGCACTTTTATTATTTCTACACACCAACATGGGATTATCCCCCTGAAGGTCCCATCAAATTGGGCAACGTCATTACCTCTATTAAAAAGCCACATATCAGTCTCGCCAATATAACGCCATCGCAGCACATGGGAGTCTTTAAGACTGAGAAAAAGAACATCCAGTATACTCAGGAGAAGTTGATAAGTGGGAGGTTTTCTATCTTAACTCGATTTCTAAGTATATTGGGATTCGGTGTTGATACTAGTGCTGAAGTCAGAGAAAGGTAGGTTTAGAGATCAATCGCTTATACCGGGCACTAATGATACTAGTGATGGAGAATCCTTTATTTTTGATACTCTCCAAACTACTCAATTCATCCCCACACCGGATTATCTTCAACAATGTATTGAGCGCGAGTCAGTTCGCCGCTGGCTCGAATTGAGCAATTACCGCAAGCCGATTTATATTATAACAGGGCTCAAGATTGTCACTGGCGCTGAAGCTAACACAATCAAATCCCGTACCGTCGGTGGTAGTCTGTCTGTCGAGGTAGATGGTACAGTATGGAGCGGTGGAATCGCTCCTATAGGTATTGGTCCAGGTATCGAAGGAGAGGTTGGCACGAAGCAAGAAACAAGATGGACGGACGGAAACTTCGTGTTTGCTTTTCGTGTCAGCAGAGTCTATGTCAAGAAGACTGGGGATGTTGCAAGAGAGGAGGAATTTACTCGCGGAGCTTTCCTGGAGTTCAACGACCCTAAGCCCAGAGAAGACACACTTAACCTTCTGAGTATAACAGACGTAAAGATAGAGTCTGAAGGGTTTTACAGTGAGAAATTAATTGAAGGAGATGAGGAGGTGTTTGTAGCAATACCAAGAAATAAAGATTAGATTATTACGTTAAGTTATAATATATTTACTCTATATAAGGTTCAAGGCAGCAGCTGTATGACCTTGAGACTTAATATTAAGGTTATTAT